>JAKELP010000008.1:19768218-19835646 GCA_029929735.1 Mimosa pudica | reverse complement strand
GTTAAAACGAGTTATGTCATGCATTGGCAAACTTTTGACGTTGTTGACGAAAAAGTTCCACACTCTAGAGAATAATGTCCACTAAAACGCAAAAACTAGATTGAAATGGTCAAAATCCAAACTTGTGCTCCTTTTAGTGCTAAAACGTGCAATTGGGCTTAAAACGAGTTATGTTCATGCATTTGGCAAACTTTTGGTGTTTGTTGACCAAATGTACCACACTCTAGAGAATAATGTCACTAAAACGCAAAAACTAGATTGAAATGGTCAAAATCCAAACTTGTGCTCCTTTTAGTGCTAAAACGTGCAATTCGGCTTAAAACGAGTTATGTTCATGCATTTGGCAAACTTTTGGTGTTTGTTGACCAAAAGTACCACACTCTAGAGAATAATGTCACTAAAACGCAAAAACTAGATTGAAATGGTCAAAATCCAAACTTGTGCTCCTTCTAGTGCTAAAACGTGTAATTGGGCTTAAAACGAGTTATGTTCATGCATTTGGCAAACTTTTGGTGTTCGTTGACCAAATGTACCACACTCTAGAGAATAATGTCACTAAAACGCAAAAAACTAGATTGAAATGGTCAAAATCCAAACTTGTGCTCATTTTAGTGCTAAAACGTGCAATTAGGCTTAAAACGAGTTATGGTGATGCATTTGGCAAACTTTTGGTGTTTGTTGACCAAAAGTACCACACTCTAGAGAATAATGTCACTAAAACGCAAAAACTAGATTGAAATGGTCAAAATCCAAACTTGTGCTCCTTTTAGTGCTAAAACGTGCAATTGGGCTTAAAACGAGTTATGGTGATGCATTAGGCAAACTTTTGGTGTTTGTTGACAAAAAGTACCACACTCTAGAGAATAATGTCACTAAAACGCAAAAACTAGATTGAAATGGTCAAAATCCAAACTTGTGCTCCTTTTAGTGCTAAAACGTGCAATTGGGCTTAAAACGAGTTATGTTCATGCATTTGGCAAACTTTTGGTGTTTGTTGACCAAATGTACCACACTCTAGAGAATAATGTCACTAAAACGCAAAAACTAGATTGAAATGGTCAAAATCCAAACTTGTGCTCCTTTTAGTGCTAAAACGTGCAATTGGGCTTAAAACGAGTTATGTTCATGCATTTGGCAAACTTTTGGTGTTTGTTGACCCAAATGTACCACACTCTAGAGAATAATGTCACTAAAACGCAAAAACTAGATTGAAATGGTCAAAATCCAAACTTGTGCTCCTTTTAGTGCTAAAACGTGCAATTGGGCTTAAAACGAGTTATGTTCATGCATTTGGCAAACTTTTGGTAGTTTGTTGACCAAAAGTACCACACTCTAGAGAATAATGTCACTAAAACGCAAAAACTAGATTGAAATGGTCAAAATCCAAACTTGTGCTCCTTTTAGTGCTAAAACGTGCAATTGGGCTTAAAACGAGTTATGTTCATGCATTTGGCAAACTTTTGGTGTTTGTTGACCAAAAGTACCACACTCTAGAGAATAATGTCACTAAAACGCAAAAACTAGATTGAAATGGTCAAAATCCAAACTTGTGCTCCTTTTAGTGCTAAAACGTGCAATTCGGCTTAAAACGAGTTATGTTCATGCATTTGGCAAACTTTTGGAGTTTGTTGACCAAATGTACCACACTCTACAGAATAATGTCACTAAAACGCAAAAACTAGATTGAAATGGTCAAAATCCAAACTTGTGCTCCTTTTAGTGCTAAAACGTGCAATTCGGCTTAAAACGAGTTATGTTCATGCATTTGGCAAACTTTTGGTAGTTTGTTGACGAAAAGTTACCACACTCTAGAGAATAATGTCACTAAAACGCAAAAACTAGATTGAAATGGTCAAAATCCAAACTTGTGCTCCTTTTAGTGCTAAAACGTGCAATTGGGCTTAAAACGAGTTATGTTCATGCATTTGGCAAACTTTTGGTGTTTGTTGACCAAATGTACCACACTCTAGAGAATAATGTCACTAAAACGCAAAAACTAGATTGAAATGGTCAAAATCCAAACTTGTGCTCCTTTTAGTGCTAAAACGTGCAATTCGGCTTAAAACGAGTTATGTTCATGCATTTGGCAAACTTTTGGTGTTTGTTGACCAAAAGTACCACACTCTAGAGAATAATGTCACTAAAACGCAAAAACTAGATTGAAATGGTCAAAATCCAAACTTGTGCTCCTTTTAGTGCTAAAACGTGCAATTGGGCTTAAAACGAGTTATGTTCATGCATTTGGCAAACTTTTGGTGTTTGTTGACCAAATGTACCACACTCTAGAGAATAATGTCACTAAAACGCAAAAACTAGATTGAAATGGTCAAAATCCAAACTTGTGCTCCTTTTAGTGCTAAAACGTGCAATTAGGCTTAAAACGAGTTATGGTGCATGCATTTGGCAAACTTTTGGTGTTTGTTGACCAAAAGTACCACACTCTAGAGAATAATGTCACTAAAACGCAAAAACTAGATTGAAATGGTCAAAATCCAAACTTGTGCTCCTTTTAGTGCTAAAACGTGCAATTGGGCTTAAAACGAGTTATGGTGCATGCATTAGGCAAACTTTTGGTGTTTGTTGACCAAAAGTACCACACTCTAGAGAATAATGTCACTAAAACGCAAAAACTAGATTGAAATGGTCAAAATCCAAACTTGTGCTCCTTTTAGTGCTAAAACGTGCAATTCGGCTTAAAACGAGTTATGTTCATGCATTTGGCAAACTTTTGGATGTTTGTTGACCAAATGTACCACACTCTACAGAATAATGTCACTAAAACGCAAAAACTAGATTGAAATGGTCAAAATCCAAACTTGTGCTCCTTTTAGTGCTAAAACGTGCAATTCGGCTTAAAACGAGTTATGTTCATGCATTTGGCAAACTTTTGGTGTTTGTTGACCAAAAGTACCACACTCTAGAGAATAATGTCACTAAAACGCAAAAACTAGATTGAAATGGTCAAAATCCAAACTTGTGCTCCTTTTAGTGCTAAAACGTGCAATTGGGCTTAAAACGAGTTATGTTCATGCATTTGGCAAACTTTTGGTGTTTGTTGACCAAATGTACCACACTCTAGAGAATAATGTCACTAAAACGCAAAAACTAGATTGAAATGGTCAAAATCCAAACTTGTGCTCCTTTTAGTGCTAAAACGTGCAATTCGGCTTAAAACGAGTTATGTTCATGCATTTGGCAAACTTTTGGTGTTTGTTGACCAAAAGTACCACACTCTAGAGAATAATGTCACTAAAACGCAAAAACTAGATTGAAATGGTCAAAATCCAAACTTGTGCTCCTTTTAGTGCTAAAACGTGTAATTGGGCTTAAAACGAGTTATGTTCATGCATTTGGCAAACTTTTGGTGTTTCGTTGACCAAATGTACCACACTCTAGAGAATAATGTCACTAAAACGCAAAAACTAGATTGAAATGGTCAAAATCCAAACTTGTGCTCATTTTAGTGCTAAAACGTGCAATTAGGCTTAAAACGAGTTATGGTGATGCATTTGGCAAACTTTTGGTGTTTGTTGACCAAAAGTACCACACTCTAGAGAATAATGTCACTAAAACGCAAAAACTAGATTGAAATGGTCAAAATCCAAACTTGTGCTCTTTTAGTGCTAAAACGTGCAATTGGGCTTAAAACGAGTTATGTTCATGCATTTGGCAAACTTTTGGTGTTTGTTGACCAAAAAGTACCACACTCTAGAGAATAATGTCACTAAAACTGCAAAAACTAGATTGAAATGGTCAAAATCCAAACTTGTGCTCCTTTTAGTGCTAAAACGTGTAATTGGGCTTAAAACGAGTTATGTTCATGCATTTGGCAAACTTTTGGTGTTTGTTGACCAAATGTACCACACTCTAGAGAATAATGTCACTAAAACGCAAAAACTAGATTGAAATGGTCAAAATCCAAACTTGTGCTCCTTTTAGTGCTAAAACGTGCAATTGGGCTTAAAACGAGTTATGTTCATGCATTTGGCAAACTTTTGGTGTTTGTTGACCAAATGTACCACACTCTAGAGAATAATGTCACTAAAACGCAAAAACTAGATTGAAATGGTCAAAATCCAAACTTGTGCTCCTTTTAGTGCTAAAACGTGCAATTGGGCTTAAAACGAGTTATGTTCATGCATTTGGCAAACTTTTGGTAGTTTGTTGACCAAAAGTACCACACTCTAGAGAATAATGTCACTAAAACGCAAAAACTAGATTGAAATGGTCAAAATCCAAACTTGTGCTCCTTTTAGTGCTAAAACGTGCAATTGGGCTTAAAACGAGTTATGTTCATGCATTTGGCAAACTTTTGGTGTTTGTTGACCAAAAGTACCACACTCTAGAGAATAATGTCACTAAAACGCAAAAACTAGATTGAAATGGTCAAAATCCAAACTTGTGCTCCTTTTAGTGCTAAAACGTGCAATTCGGCTTAAAACGAGTTATGTTCATGCATTTGGCAAACTTTTGGAGTTTGTTGACCAAATGTACCACACTCTACAGAATAATGTCACTAAAACGCAAAAACTAGATTGAAATGGTCAAAATCCAAACTTGTGCTCCTTTTAGTGCTAAAACGTGCAATTCGGCTTAAAACGAGTTATGTTCATGCATTTGGCAAACTTTTGGTAGTTTGTTGACGAAAAGTACCACACTCTAGAGAATAATGTCACTAAAACGCAAAAACTAGATTGAAATGGTCAAAATCCAAACTTGTGCTCCTTTTAGTGCTAAAACGTGCAATTGGGCTTAAAACGAGTTATGTTCATGCATTTGGCAAACTTTTGGTGTTTGTTGACCAAATGTACCACACTCTAGAGAATAATGTCACTAAAACGCAAAAACTAGATTGAAATGGTCAAAATCCAAACTTGTGCTCCTTTTAGTGCTAAAACGTGCAATTCGGCTTAAAACGAGTTATGTTCATGCATTTGGCAAACTTTTGGTGTTTGTTGACCAAAAGTACCACACTCTAGAGAATAATGTCACTAAAACGCAAAAACTAGATTGAAATGGTCAAAATCCAAACTTGTGCTCCTTTTAGTGCTAAAACGTGTAATTGGGCTTAAAACGAGTTATGTTCATGCATTTGGCAAACTTTTGGTGTTTGTTGACCAAATGTACCACACTCTAGAGAATAATGTCACTAAAACGCAAAAACTAGATTGAAATGGTCAAAATCCAAACTTGTGCTCCTTTTAGTGCTAAAACGTGCAATTAGGCTTAAAACGAGTTATGGTGATGCATTTGGCAAACTTTTGGTGTTTGTTGACCAAAAGTACCACACTCTAGAGAATAATGTCACTAAAACGCAAAAACTAGATTGAAATGGTCAAAATCCAAACTTGTGCTCCTTTTAGTGCTAAAACGTGCAATTGGGCTTAAAACGAGTTATGGTGATGCATTAGGCAAACTTTTGGTGTTTGTTGACAAAAAGTACCACACTCTAGAGAATAATGTCACTAAAACTGCAAAAACTAGATTGAAATGGTCAAAATCCAAACTTGTGCTCCTTTTAGTGCTAAAACGTGCAATTGGGCTTAAAACGAGTTATGTTCATGCATTTGGCAAACTTTTGGTGTTTGTTGACCAAATGTACCACACTCTAGAGAATAATGTCACTAAAACGCAAAAACTAGATTGAAATGGTCAAAATCCAAACTTGTGCTCCTTTTAGTGCTAAAACGTGCAATTGGGCTTAAAACGAGTTATGTTCATGCATTTGGCAAACTTTTGGTGTTTGTTGACCAAATGTACCACACTCTAGAGAATAATGTCACTAAAACGCAAAAACTAGATTGAAATGGTCAAAATCCAAACTTGTGCTCCTTTTAGTGCTAAAACGTGCAATTGGGCTTAAAACGAGTTATGTTCATGCATTTGGCAAACTTTTGGTGTTTGTTGACCCAAATGTACCACACTCTAGAGAATAATGTCACTAAAACGCAAAAACTAGATTGAAATGGTCAAAATCCAAACTTGTGCTCCTTTTAGTGCTAAAACGTGCAATTGGGCTTAAAACGAGTTATGGTGCATGCATTAGGCAAACTTTTGGTGTTTGTTGACCAAAAGTACCACACTCTAGAGAATAATGTCACTAAAACGCAAAAACTAGATTGAAATGGTCAAAATCCAAACTTGTGCTCCTTTTAGTGCTAAAACGTGTAATTGGGCTTAAAACGAGTTATGTTCATGCATTTGGCAAACTTTTGGTGTTTGTTGACCAAATGTACCACACTCTAGAGAATAATGTCACTAAAACGCAAAAACTAGATTGAAATGGTCAAAATCCAAACTTGTGCTCCTTTTAGTGCTAAAACGTGCAATTGGGCTTAAAACGAGTTATGTTCATGCATTTGGCAAACTTTTGGTGTTTGTTGACCAAATGTACCACACTCTAGAGAATAATGTCACTAAAACGCAAAAACTAGATTGAAATGGTCAAAATCCAAACTTGTGCTCCTTTTAGTGCTAAAACGTGCAATTGGGCTTAAAACGAGTTATGGTGATGCATTAGGCAAACTTTTGGTGTTTGTTGACAAAAAAGTACCACACTCTAGAGAATAATGTCACTAAAACGCAAAAACTAGATTGAAATGGTCAAAATCCAAACTTGTGCTCCTTTTAGTGCTAAAACGTGTAATTGGGCTTAAAACGAGTTATGTTCATGCATTTGGCAAACTTTTGGTGTTTGTTGACCAAATGTACCACACTCTAGAGAATAATGTCACTAAAACGCAAAAACTAGATTGTAAATGGTCAAAATCCAAACTTGTGCTCCTTTTAGTGCTAAAACGTGCAATTGGGCTTAAAACGAGTTATGTTCATGCATTTGGCAAACTTTTGGTGTTTGTTGACCCAAATGTACCACACTCTAGAGAATAATGTCACTAAAACGCAAAAACTAGATTGAAATGGTCAAAATCCAAACTTGTGCTCCTTTTAGTGCTAAAACGTGCAATTGGGCTTAAAACGAGTTATGGTGATGCATTAGGCAAACTTTTGGTGTTTGTTGACCAAAAAGTACCACACTCTAGAGAATAATGTCACTAAAACGCAAAAACTAGATTGAAATGGTCAAAATCCAAACTTGTGCTCCTTTTAGTGCTAAAACGTGCAATTGGGCTTAAAACGAGTTATGTTCATGCATTTGGCAAACTTTTGGTGTTTGTTGACCAAATGTACCACACTCTAGAGAATAATGTCACTAAAACGCAAAAACTAGATTGAAATGGTCAAAATCCAAACTTGTGCTCCTTTTAGTGCTAAAACGTGCAATTGGGCTTAAAACGAGTTATGTTCATGCATTTGGCAAACTTTTGGTGTTTGTTGACCAAATGTACCACACTCTAGAGAATAATGTCACTAAAACGCAAAAACTAGATTGAAATGGTCAAAATCCAAACTTGTGCTCCTTTTAGTGCTAAAACGTGCAATTCGGCTTAAAACGAGTTATGTTCATGCATTTGGCAAACTTTTGGTGTTTGTTGACCAAAAGTACCACACTCTAGAGAATAATGTCACTAAAACGCAAAAACTAGATTGAAATGGTCAAAATCCAAACTTGTGCTCCTTCTAGTGCTAAAACGTGCTAATTGGGCTTAAAACGAGTTATGTTCATGCATTTGGCAAACTTTTGGTGTTTGTTGACCAAATGTACCACACTCTAGAGAATAATGTCACTAAAACGCAAAAACTAGATTGAAATGGTCAAAATCCAAACTTGTGCTCCTTTTAGTGCTAAAACGTGCAATTAGGCTTAAAACGAGTTATGTGCATGCATTTGGCAAACTTTTGGTGTTTGTTGACCAAAAGTACCACACTCTAGAGAATAATGTCACTAAAACGCAAAAACTAGATTGAAATGGTCAAAATCCAAACTTGTGCTCCTTTTAGTGCTAAAACGTGCAATTGGGCTTAAAACGAGTTATGGTGATGCATTAGGCAAACTTTTGGTGTTTGTTGACAAAAAGTACCACACTCTAGAGAATAATGTCACTAAAACGCAAAAACTAGATTGAAATGGTCAAAATCCAAACTTGTGCTCCTTTTAGTGCTAAAACGTGCAATTGGGCTTAAAACGAGTTATGTTCATGCATTTGGCAAACTTTTGGTGTTTGTTGACCAAATGTACCACACTCTAGAGAATAATGTCACTAAAACGCAAAAACTAGATTGAAATGGTCAAAATCCAAACTTGTGCTCCTTTAGTGCTAAAACGTGCAATTGGGCTTAAAACGAGTTATGTTCATGCATTTGGCAAACTTTTGGTGTTTGTTGACCAAATGTACCACACTCTAGAGAATAATGTCACTAAAACGCAAAAACTAGATTGAAATGGTCAAAATCCAAACTTGTGCTCATTTTAGTGCTAAAACGTGCAATTAGGCTTAAAACGAGTTATGGTGATGCATTTGGCAAACTTTTGGTGTTTGTTGACCAAAAGTACCACACTCTAGAGAATAATGTCACTAAAACGCAAAAACTAGATTGAAATGGTCAAAATCCAAACTTGTGCTCCTTTTAGTGCTAAAACGTGCAATTGGGCTTAAAACGAGTTATGGTGATGCATTAGGCAAACTTTTGGTGTTTGTTGACAAAAAAGTACCACACTCTAGAGAATAATGTCACTAAAACGCAAAAACTAGATTGAAATGGTCAAAATCCAAACTTGTGCTCCTTTTAGTGCTAAAACGTGCAATTGGGCTTAAAACGAGTTATGTTCATGCATTTGGCAAACTTTTGGTGTTTGTTGACCAAATGTACCACACTCTAGAGAATAATGTCACTAAAACGCAAAAACTAGATTGAAATGGTCAAAATCCAAACTTGTGCTCCTTTTAGTGCTAAAACGTGCAATTGGGCTTAAAACGAGTTATGTTCATGCATTTGGCAAACTTTTGGTGTTTGTTGACCAAATGTACCACACTCTAGAGAATAATGTCACTAAAACGCAAAAACTAGATTGAAATGGTCAAAATCCAAACTTGTGCTCCTTTTAGTGCTAAAACGTGCAATTGGGCTTAAAACGAGTTATGTTCATGCATTTGGCAAACTTTTGGTGTTTGTTGACCAAATGTACCACACTCTAGAGAATAATGTCACTAAAACGCAAAAACTAGATTGAAATGGTCAAAATCCAAACTTGTGCTCCTTTTAGTGCTAAAACGTGCAATTGGGCTTAAAACGAGTTATGGTGATGCATTAGGCAAACTTTTGGTGTTTGTTGACCAAAAAGTACCACACTCTAGAGAATAATGTCACTAAAACGCAAAAACTAGATTGAAATGGTCAAAATCCAAACTTGTGCTCCTTTTAGTGCTAAAACGTGCAATTGGGCTTAAAACGAGTTATGTTCATGCATTTGGCAAACTTTTGGTGTTTGTTGACCAAATGTACCACACTCTAGAGAATAATGTCACTAAAACGCAAAAACTAGATTGAAATGGTCAAAATCCAAACTTGTGCTCCTTTTAGTGCTAAAACGTGCAATTGGGCTTAAAACGAGTTATGTTCATGCATTTGGCAAACTTTTGGTGTTTGTTGACCAAATGTACCACACTCTAGAGAATAATGTCACTAAAACGCAAAAACTAGATTGAAATGGTCAAAATCCAAACTTGTGCTCCTTTTAGTGCTAAAACGTGCAATTCGGCTTAAAACGAGGTATGTTCATGCATTTGGCAAACTTTTGGTGTTTGTTGACCAAAAGTACCACACTCTAGAGAATAATGTCACTAAAACGCAAAAACTAGATTGAAATGGTCAAAATCCAAACTTGTGCTCCTTCTAGTGCTAAAACGTGTAATTGGGCTTAAAACGAGTTATGTTCATGCATTTGGCAAACTTTTGGTGTTCGTTGACCAAATGTACCACACTCTAGAGAATAATGTCACTAAAACGCAAAAACTAGATTGAAATGGTCAAAATCCAAACTTGTGCTCCTTTTAGTGCTAAAACGTGCAATTGGGCTTAAAACGAGTTATGTTCATGCATTTGGCAAACTTTTGGTGTTTGTTGACCAAATGTACCACACTCTAGAGAATAATGTCACTAAAACGCAAAAACTAGATTGAAATGGTCAAAATCCAAACTTGTGCTCCTTTTAGTGCTAAAACGTGCAATTGGGCTTAAAACGAGTTATGTTCATGCATTTGGCAAACTTTTGGTGTTTGTTGACCAAATGTACCACACTCTAGAGAATAATGTCACTAAAACGCAAAAACTAGATTGAAATGGTCAAAATCCAAACTTGTGCTCCTTTTAGTGCTAAAACGTGCAATTGGGCTTAAAACGAGTTATGTTCATGCATTTGGCAAACTTTTGGTGTTTGTTGACCAAATGTACCACACTCTAGAGAATAATGTCACTAAAACGCAAAAACTAGATTGAAATGGTCAAAATCCAAACTTGTGCTCCTTTTAGTGCTAAAACGTGCAATTGGGCTTAAAACGAGTTATGGTGATGCATTAGGCAAACTTTTGGTGTTTGTTGACCAAAAAGTACCACACTCTAGAGAATAATGTCACTAAAACGCAAAAACTAGATTGAAATGGTCAAAATCCAAACTTGTGCTCCTTTTAGTGCTAAAACGTGCAATTCGGCTTAAAACGAGTTATGTTCATGCATTTGGCAAACTTTTGGAGTTTGTTGACCAAATGTACCACACTCTACAGAATAATGTCACTAAAACGCAAAAACTAGATTGAAATGGTCAAAATCCAAACTTGTGCTCCTTTTAGTGCTAAAACGTGCAATTGGGCTTAAAACGAGTTATGTTCATGCATTTGGCAAACTTTTGGTGTTTGTTGACCAAAAGTACCACACTCTAGAGAATAATGTCACTAAAACGCAAAAACTAGATTGAAATGGTCAAAATCCAAACTTGTGCTCCTTTTAGTGCTAAAACGTGCAATTCGGCTTAAAACGAGTTATGTTCATGCATTTAGGCAAACTTTTGGTGTTTGTTGACCAAAAGTACCACACTCTAGAGAATAATGTCACTAAAACGCAAAAACTAGATTGAAATGGTCAAAATCCAAACTTGTGCTCCTTTTAGTGCTAAAACGTGCAATTGGGCTTAAAACGAGTTATGGTGATGCATTAGGCAAACTTTTGGTGTTTGTTGACATAAAAGTACCACACTCTAGAGAATAATGTCACTAAAACTGCAAAAACTAGATTGAAATGGTCAAAATCCAAACTTGTGCTCCTTTTAGTGCTAAAACGTGCAATTGGGCTTAAAACGAGTTATGTTCATGCATTTGGCAAACTTTTGGTGTTTGTTGACCAAATGTACCACACTCTAGAGAATAATGTCACTAAAACGCAAAAACTAGATTGAAATGGTCAAAATCCAAACTTGTGCTCCTTCTAGTGCTAAAACGTGTAATTGGGCTTAAAACGAGTTATGTTCATGCATTTGGCAAACTTTTGGTGTTCGTTGACCAAATGTACCACACTCTAGAGAATAATGTCACTAAAACGCAAAAACTAGATTGAAATGGTCAAAATCCAAACTTGTGCTCATTTTACTGCTAAAACGTGCAATTAGGCTTAAAACGAGTTATGGTGATGCATTTGGAAAACTTTTGGTGTTTGTTGACCAAAAGTACCACACTCTAGAGAATAATGTCACTAAAACGCAAAAACTAGATTGAAATGGTCAAAATCCAAACTTGTGCTCGTTTTAGTGCTAAAACGTGCAATTGGGCTTAAAACGAGTTACGGTGATGCATTAGGCAAACTTTTGGTGTTTGTTGACAAAAAGTACCACACTCTAGAGAATAATGTCACTAAAACTGCAAAAACTAGATTGAAATGGTCAAAATCCAAACTTGTGCTCCTTTTAGTTCTAAAACGTGTAATTGGGCTTAAAACGAGTTATGTTCATGCATTTGGCAAACTTTTGGTGTTTGTTGACCAAATGTACCACACTCTAGAGAATAATGTCACTAAAACGCAAAAACTAGATTGAAATGGTCAAAATCCAAACTTGTGCTCCTTTTAGTGCTAAAACGTGCAATTGGGCTTAAAACGAGTTATGTTCATGCATTTGGCAAACTTTTGGTGTTTGTTGACCAAATGTACCACACTCTAGAGAATAATGTCACTAAAACGCAAAAACTAGATTGAAATGGTCAAAATCCAAACTTGTGCTCCTTTTAGTGCTAAAACGTGCAATTGGGCTTAAAACGAGTTATGTTCATGCATTTGGCAAACTTTTGGTGTTTGTTGACCCAAATGTACCACACTCTAGAGAATAATGTCACTAAAACGCAAAAACTAGATTGAAATGGTCAAAATCCAAACTTGTGCTCCTTTTAGTGCTAAAACGTGCAATTGGGCTTAAAACGAGTTATGGTGATGCATTAGGCAAACTTTTGGTGTTTGTTGACAAAAAAGTACCACACTCTAGAGAATAATGTCACTAAAACTGCAAAAACTAGATTGAAATGGTCAAAATCCAAACTTGTGCTCCTTTTAGTGCTAAAACGTGTAATTGGGCTTAAAACGAGTTATGTTTATGCATTTGGCAAACTTTTGGTGTTTGTTGACCAAATGTACCACACTCTAGAGAATAATGTCACTAAAACGCAAAAACTAGATTGTAAATGGTCAAAATCCAAACTTGTGCTCTTTTAGTGCTAAAACGTGCAATTGGGCTTAAAACGAGTTATGTTCATGCATTTGGCAAACTTTTGGTGTTTGTTGACCCAATGTACCACACTCTAGAGAATAATGTCACTAAAACGCAAAAACTAGATTGAAATGGTCAAAATCCAAACTTGTGCTCCTTTTAGTGCTAAAACGTGCAATTCGGCTTAAAACGAGGTATGTTCATGCATTTGGCAAACTTTTGGTGTTTGTTGACCAAAAGTACCACACTCTAGAGAATAATGTCACTAAAACGCAAAAACTAGATTGAAATGGTCAAAATCCAAACTTGTGCTCCTTCTAGTGCTAAAACGTGTAATTGGGCTTAAAACGAGTTATGTTCATGCATTTGGCAAACTTTTGGTGTTCGTTGACCAAATGTACCACACTCTAGAGAATAATGTCACTAAAACGCAAAAACTAGATTGAAATGGTCAAAATCCAAACTTGTGCTCATTTTACTGCTTAAAACGTGCAATTAGGCTTAAAACGAGTTATGGTGATGCATTTGGAAAACTTTTGGTGTTTGTTGACCAAAAGTACCACACTCTAGAGAATAATGTCACTAAAACGCAAAAACTAGATTGAAATGGTCAAAATCCAAACTTGTGCTCTTTTAGTGCTAAAACGTGCAATTGGGCTTAAAACGAGTTATGGTGATGCATTAGGCAAACTTTTGGTGTTTGTTGACAAAAAAGTACCACACTCTAGAGAATAATGTCACTAAAATGCAAAAACTAGATTGAAATGGTCAAAATCCAAACTTGTGCTCCTTTTAGTGCTAAAACGTGCAATTGGGCTTAAAACGAGTTATGTTCATGCATTTTGCAAACTTTTGGTGTTTGTTGACCCAATGTACCACACTCTAGAGAATAATGTCACTAAAACGCAAAAACTAGATTGAAATGGTCAAAATCCAAACTTGTGCTCCTTTTAGTGCTAAAACGTGCAATTGGGCTTAAAACGAGTTATGTTCATGCATTTGGCAAACTTTTGGTAGTTTGTTGACCCAATGTACCACACTCTAGAGAATAATGTCACTAAAACGCAAAAACTAGATTGAAATGGTCAAAATCCAAACTTGTGCTCTTTTAGTGCTGAAAACGTGCAATTGGGCTTAAAACGAGTTATGTTCATGCATTTGGCAAACTTTTGGTGTTTGTTGACCCAATGTACCACACTCTAGAGAATAATGTCACTAAAACGCAAAAACTAGATTGAAATGGTCAAAATCCAAACTTGTGCTCCTTTTAGTGCTAAAACGTGCAATTGGGCTTAAAACGAGTTATGGTGATGCATTAGGCAAACTTTTGGTGTTTGTTGACAAAAAAGTACCACACTCTAGAGAATAATGTCACTAAAACGCAAAAACTAGATTGAAATGGTCAAAATCCAAACTTGTGCTCCTTTTAGTGCTAAAACGTGCAATTCGGCTTAAAACGAGTTATGTTCATGCATTTGGCAAACTTTTGGAGTTTGTTGACCAAATGTACCACACTCTACAGAATAATGTCACTAAAACGCAAAAACTAGATTGAAATGGTCAAAATCCAAACTTGTGCTCCTTTTAGTGCTAAAACGTGCAATTGGGCTTAAAACGAGTTATGTTCATGCATTTAGGCAAACTTTTGGTGTTTGTTGACCAAAAGTACCACACTCTAGAGAATAATGTCACTAAAACGCAAAAACTAGATTGAAATGGTCAAAATCCAAACTTGTGCTCCTTTTAGTGCTAAAACGTGCAATTCGGCTTAAAACGAGTTATGTTCATGCATTTAGGCAAACTTTTGGTGTTTGTTGACCAAAAGTACCACACTCTAGAGAATAATGTCACTAAAACGCAAAAACTAGATTGAAATGGTCAAAATCCAAACTTGTGCTCCTTTTAGTGCTAAAACGTGCAATTCGGCTTAAAACGAGTTATGTTCATGCATTTGGCAAACTTTTGGAGTTTGTTGACCAAATGTACCACACTCTACAGAATAATGTCACTAAAATGCAAAAACTAGATTGAAATGGTCAAAATCCAAACTTGTGCTCCTTTTAGTGCTAAAACGTGCAATTGGGCTTAAAACGAGCTATGTTCATGCATTTAGGCAAACATTTGGTGTTTGTTGACCCAATGTACCACACTCTAGAGAATAATGTCACTAAAACGCAAAAACTAGATTGAAATGGTCAAAATCCAAACTTGTGCTCCTTTTAGTGCTAAAACGTGCAATTGGGCTTAAAACGAGTTATGGTGATGCATTAGGCAAACTTTTGGTGTCTGTTGACAAAAAGTACCACACTCTAGAGAATAATGTCACTAAAACGCAAAAACTAGATTGAAATGGTCAAAATCCAAACTTGTGCTCCTTTTAGTGCTAAAACGTGCAATTGGGCTTAAAACGAGTTATGTTCATGCATTTGGCAAACTTTTGGTATTTGTTGACCAAAAGTACCACACTCTAGAGAATAATGTCACTAAAACGCAAAAACTAGATTGAAATGGTCAAAATCCAAACTTGTGCTCCTTTTAGTGCTAAAACGTGCAATTGGGCTTAAAACAAGTTATGTTCATGCATTTGGCAAACTTTTGGTCTTTGTTGACCAAAAGTACCACACTCTAGAGAATAATGTCACTAAAACGCAAAAACTAGATTGAAATGGTCAAAATCCAAACTTGTGCTCCTTTTAGTACTAAAACGTGCAATTGGGCTTAAAACGAGTTATGTTCATGCATTTGGCAAACTTTTGGTGTTTGTTGACCAAAAGTACCACACTCTAGAGAATAATGTCACTAAAACGCAAAAACTAGATTGAAATGGTCAAAATCCAAACTTGTGCTCCTTTTAGTGCTAAAACGTGCAATTCGGCTTAAAACGAGTTATGTTCATGCATTTGGCAAACGTTTGGTGTTTGTTGACCAAAAGTACCACACTCTAGAGAATAATGTCACTAAAACCAAAAAACTAGATTGAAATGGTCAAAATCCAAACTTGTGCTCCTTTTAGTGCTAAAACGTGCAATTAGGCTTAAAACGAAGTTATGTTCATGCATTTGGCAAACTTTTGGTGTTTGTTGACCAAATGTACCACACTCTAGAGAATAATGTCACTAAAACGCAAAAACTAGATTGAAATGGTCAAAATCCAAACTTGTGCTCCTTTTAGTGCTAAAACGTGCAATTGGGCTTAAAACGAGTTATGGTGATGCATTAGGCAAACTTTTGGTGTTTGTTGACCAAATGTACCACACTCTAGAGAATAATGTCACTAAAACGCAAAAAGCTAGATTGAAATGGTCAAAATCCAAACTTGTGCTCCTTTTAGTGCTAAAACGTGCAATTGGGCTTAAAACGAGTTATGTTCATGCATTTGGCAAACGTTTGGTGTTTGTTGACCAAAAGTACCACACTCTAGAGAATAATGTCACTAAAACGCAAAAACTAGATTGAAATGGTCAAAATCCAAACTTGTGCTCCTTTTAGTGCTAAAACGTGCAATTGGGCTTAAAACGAGTTATGGTGATGCATTAGGCAAACTTTTGGTGTCTGTTGACAAAAAGTACCACACTATAGAGAATAATGTCACTAAAACGCAAAAACTAGATTGAAATGGTCAAAATCCAAACTTGTGCTCCTTTTAGTGCTAAAACGTGCAATTGGGCTTAAAACGAGTTATGTTCATGCATTTGGCAAACTTTTGGTAGTTTGTTGACCAAAAGTACCACACTCTAGAGAATAATGTCACTAAAACGCAAAAACTAGATTGAAATGGTCAAAATCCAAACTTGTGCTCCTTTTAGTGCTAAAACGTGCAATTGGGCTTAAAACAAGTTATGTTCATGCATTTGGCAAACTTTTGGTGTTTGTTGACCAAAAGTACCACACTCTAGAGAATAATGTCACTAAAACGCAAAAACTAGATTGAAATGGTCAAAATCCAAACTTGTGCTCCTTTTAGTGCTAAAACGTGCAATTGGGCTTAAAACGAGCTATGTTCATGCATTTAGCAAACTTTTGGTGTTTGTTGACCAAATGTACCACACTCTAGAGAATAATGTCACTAAAACGCAAAAACTAGATTGAAATGGTCAAAATCCAAACTTGTGCTCCTTTTAGTGCTAAAACGTGCAATTGGGCTTAAAACGAGTTATGGTGATGCATTAGGCAAACTTTTGGTGTCTGTTGACAAAAAGTACCACACTCTAGAGAATAATGTCACTAAAACGCAAAAACTAGATTGAAATGGTCAAAATCCAAACTTGTGCTCCTTTTAGTGCTAAAACGTGCAATTGGGCTTAAAACGAGTTATGTTCATGCATTTGGCAAACTTTTGGTAGTTTGTTGACCAAAAGTACCACACTCTAGAGAATAATGTCACTAAAACGCAAAAACTAGATTGAAATGGTCAAAATCCAAACT
The DNA here is from genome assembly GCA_029929735.1 of Mimosa pudica. Lineage (NCBI taxonomy): Eukaryota > Viridiplantae > Streptophyta > Magnoliopsida > Fabales > Fabaceae > Mimosa > Mimosa pudica. The sequence goes on along the minus strand of JAKELP010000008.1, from coordinate 19,818,578 downwards.
TGTGCTCCTTTTAGTGCTAAAACGTGCAATTGGGCTTAAAACGAAGTTATGTTCATGCATTTGGCAAACTTTTGGTCGTTTGTTGACCAAAAGTACCACACTCTAGAGAATAATGTCACTAAAACGCAAAAACTAGATTGAAATGGTCAAAATCCAAACTTGTGCTCCTTTTAGTACTAAAACGTGCAATTGGGCTTAAAACGAGTTATGTTCATGCATTTGGCAAACTTTTGGTGTTTGTTGACCAAAAGTACCACACTCTAGAGAATAATGTCACTAAAACGCAAAAACTAGATTGAAATGGTCAAAATCCAAACTTGTGCTCCTTTTAGTGCTAAAACGTGCAATTCGGCTTAAAACGAGTTATGTTCATGCATTTGGCAAACGTTTGGTGTTTGTTGACCAAAAGTACCACACTCTAGAGAATAATGTCACTAAAACGCAAAAAAACTAGATTGAAATGGTCAAAATCCAAACTTGTGTTCCTTTTAGTGCTAAAACGTGCAATTGGGCTTAAAACAAGTTATGTTCATGCATTTGGCAAACTTTTGGTGTTTGTTGACCAAATGTACCACACTCTAGAGAATAATGTCACTAAAACGCAAAAACTAGATTGAAATGGTCAAAATCCAAACTTGTGCTCCGTTTAGTGCTAAAACGTGCAATTGGGCTTAAAACGAGTTATGGTGATGCATTAGGCAAACTTTTGGTGTTTGTTGACCAAATGTACCACACTCTAGAGAATAATGTCACTAAAACGCAAAAAGCTAGATTGAAATGGTCAAAATCCAAACTTGTGCTCCTTTTAGTGCTAAAACGTGCAATTGGGCTTAAAACGAGTTATGTTCATGCATTTGGCAAACGTTTGGTGTTTGTTGACCAAAAAGTACCACACTCTAGAGAATAATGTCACTAAAACGCAAAAACTAGATTGAAATGGTCAAAATCCAAACTTGTACTCCTTTTAGTGCTAAAACGTGCAATTGGGCTTAAAACGAGTTATGGTGATGCATTAGGCAAACTTTTGGTGTCTGTTGACAAAAAAGTACCACACTATAGAGAATAATGTCACTAAAACGCAAAAACTAGATTGAAATGGTCAAAATCCAAACTTGTGCTCCTTTTAGTGCTAAAACGTGCAATTCGGCTTAAAACGAGTTATGTTCATGCATTTGGCAAACTTTTGGTATTTGTTGACCAAAAGTACCACACTCTAGAGAATAATGTCACTAAAACGCAAAAACTAGATTGAAATGGTCAAAATCCAAACTTGTGCTCCTTTTAGTGCTAAAACGTGCAATTGGGCTTAAAACAAGTTATGTTCATGCATTTGGCAAACTTTTGGTCTTTGTTGACCAAAAGTACCACACTCTAGAGAATAATGTCACTAAAACGCAAAAACTAGATTGAAATGGTCAAAATCCAAACTTGTGCTCCTTTTAGTACTAAAACGTGCAATTGGGCTTAAAACGAGTTATGTTCATGCATTAGGCAAACTTTTGGTGTTTGTTGACCAAAAGTACCACACTCTAGAGAATAATGTCACTAAAACGCAAAAACTAGATTGAAATGGTCAAAATCCAAACTTGTGCTCCTTTTAGTGCTAAAACGTGCAATTCGGCTTAAAACGAGTTATGTTCATGCATTTGGCAAACGTTTGGTGTTTGTTGACCAAAAGTACCACACTCTAGAGAATAATGTCACTAAAACAAAAAAACTAGATTGAAATGGTCAAAATCCAAACTTGTGTTCCTTTTAGTGCTAAAACGTGCAATTGGGCTTATAACAAGTTATGTTCATGCATTTGGCAAACTTTTGGTGTTTGTTGACGAAAAGTTCCACACTCTAGAGAATAATGTCACTAAAACACACAAACTAGATTGAAATGGTCAAAATCCAAACTTGTGCTCCTTTTAGTGCTAAAACGTGCAATTCGGCTTAAAACGAGGTATGTTCATGCATTTGGCAAACTTTTGGTGTTTGTTGACCAAAAGTACCACACTCTAGAGAATAATGTCACTAAAACGCAAAAACTATATTGAAATGGTCAAAATCCAAACTTGTGCTCCTTCTAGTGTAAAACGTGTAATTGGGCTTAAAACGAGTTATGTTCATGCATTTGGCAAACTTTTGGTGTTTGTTGACCCAATGTACCACACTCTAGAGAATAATGTCACTAAAACGCAAAAACTAGATTGAAATGGTCAAAATCCAAACTTGTGCTCCTTTTAGTGCTAAAACGTGCAATTCGACTTAAAACGAGGTATGTTCATGCATTTGACAAACTTTTGGTGTTTGTTGACCAAAAGTACCACACTCTAGAGAATAATGTCACTAAAACGCAAAAACTAGATTGAAATGGTCAAAATGCAAACTTGTGCTCCTTCTAGTGTAAAACGTGTAATTGGGCTTAAAACGAGTTATGTTTGAAAGTAATGGATGCACAAGAGGGGGGGTGAATTGTGCTACAAAAATAAATGCTCAAATAAAACCAACACAAGATTTATACTGGTTCGGTCTTCCTGACCTACGTCCAGTTCTCAACCACCCAGGCTGAGTTCCACTATCTCAGGTTTTAAATCGGGTTCACCTGAAACCTTACAACCGCAAGTTTTGGACGGGATCACTTGCAACCTTACAACTACAAGTTTTACACAAGGATCACTTGTAACCTTTCTAACTAGCTCCCCCTCACACCGAGCAAGGGGTTAACCTTTACAACTAAAGGATTTTTCTAACTAAGTTCTCTTAAAGAACAGATAGTGTTACACACTTAAGTACAATCAATGCTCTTATAACAGAAAGAGACTTAACAACAAAGAGTACAGAATATGTAGATGAGAATGATCACTCGATGTGTTAAATGCTCTTTACTTTTCTGGGCAGCTTTGAATGCTTGAAGATGTTCTTAGTTTCTCGCTCTAACTTCTCTCAAGAGTATTCAAAGATAATTGTTAGCCTCATAAATGAGGTTGAGCTCCTTTATATACTCTTCAAACATTCTGACTCTTGGTAGGTGGGATAGCCGTTTGAATATGGCCGTTTTTCCTATGTTACCGTTTGCCCAATTAATGCTTCATCAATGCATAGCAGGGTTGACTTGCTTTATCTCTGAAAGGTAGCTCTGACAACTCTGCTCTGACAAAAGCATTCTGACACTGCATTTCTGAACACTCTGACATTCTGATTGCTTGCGGAAGCAGGTTCACATCCGGAAGCAACTCTACTTAGTGTGCTGCACTGAGTGTTAGTCTAACAGTATTAACATATAGTTACATGCAGTGGGAGTGTTCTTAGTCTAAGAGGTCTTCCTTGCATCAGGAAGCACTTCTACATCCGGAAGTGAATCCACTGGATGAAGGATTTTGTTCACTATTACTTACTCTCGCTCAGTGTCCATTCAATCCAACAGCCAGCGCTAGTCACCAAGCTATCGGAAGCACTTCTACTGGACGTTGCTCATTTTCACTGACGCTTAGGGATATCTATTCCAACAGCCAGCGCTAGTCACTAAGCTATCGGAAGCACTTCTACTGGACGTTGCTCATTTTCACTGACGCTTAGGGATAGCTATTCCAACAGCCAGCGCCAGTCTAAGTCTAACAGGAAGCAAATTCACTTCCGCTTGAATCTTAATTTAGTCTTAGGATTTTGTATATCTAGTGCTCATGGACTAAGTTAATTCCTAAGTGAATTTCTTGCTGCCGCTGGGGGATGAGACATTCATCCGCGAGCGCTAGTCCTAATCTATCCGGAAGTAAGTCCACATCCGGTTGCACTTTTACTTAGGATTCTATGTTCACCTATTGCTTTCTAAGTTCTTTCATATTTTAGTCTTCATCAAAACTTAAGATTCTAACATTCTCCCCCTTTTTGATGATGACAAACTCAGTTTTATCAATTAAGTTCATATGAAAGAATTAGCATAAAAATAAAAGCAATGGATAAGAACAAATAACTTTGACAATATTATTAATGAACAGACATTACATATTAGAGAATACAAGCAAAACATATACAGGTACTCTACACTTAGCAGGAATAAAATATGCATGAAAACAAAGAAACTTTTTCTAAGTTAAAGATGGGTTGGAATAGGGAGTTCATAGTTTGTGTCTCTTTTTCCTCTCCCTCTCCTTCTGTCTCTCTTCACTCTCTTTCTGAAGCTTGGCGATCTCAGCCTCATGCACATTCTGGTCTATCTGGGCAATTATTCGCTGAAGCTCTTCTTCATCCCTCTCTCGTCTGAGTCTTTCTGATTCAATAGACTCCTCGAATGCCCTCTTCATGTTCTCTACTTCTTCATACCCAGGGAACCCTGTAGCATCATCGAAGTAGGCGACCTCTCCATTGGGGTAGTGAACAGCCCGAATCTTTACGTTCCATACAGGGAAGTTGGGATCCTCCTCAACTTCCTGGGCTTTCCTTTTCCCTTTCCCCTTACTCTTCCCTTTGCTCTTGCTAATCGGAGGAGTGGGCATGGCTCTTGCTCTGTCAGCATCGAGGCAGGCCATCTGACCAAAGGATAGTCTGTCCGTATACCCATATCTTTCGAATTCCTCAGGAGTCATGTCTTCAATTTCCAACTTGACTTCCTTCAGAATTGGAACAGCTTGTACTACTGGGGTTTCAGGTTCAACTTGGGCAGATGAGGTCTCTGGCTCAGGTTGGTCAGATGGAGTCTCTTCCTCACTCTCAGCAGATTCAGTGGAGGCAATAATTTTCCTGGTATGCTTCTTGGCAACGGCCTACTTTCTAGACTCACTGAAGGTGACTGCTGGCTCAGATGAGGGAGGAGGGGCAGATGATTGCTCAGACGAGGGGATCTCAGACTCTTGCCCAGGGGATGCAGGAATAGGCTTGGCTATCACAATAGGAGGGTGATTGATCTTCTTCAGTCCCCACTTCATCATTATCTCCTCAACAATTTTTCTACTTATCTTAGTTGGAGGAGGTTCTGATGAAGATGACTTAGGCTGTGAAGGTTGTTCATTTGGCTCAAAGACAACCATCTCCAATTGTGGTTCTTGCTCAGCCGACCTCTGCTGCATGAACCTGATTGCTTCACCTCTTATAAGGCTCTCAGCACCACTCAGCCTTTGGGATTCCATGGCACGGCGAAGGGCAGCCATGATGTCTTCATCAAGCCAGAGGGATGGTTGGCTGAGCACATCCCTTGTGTTCATGGATAGGCGAAGAGCGGTCATCACATTTCTCCCCCTTTTGTCATCATCAACAAGGGCGAGTGCCAGGGATGGAGTAGATGAGGAGGAAGGTGGAGGTTCAGGGCCAAATGGAGTTTGGGGTGAGGATTCTGGGGAAGAGACAGGTAAGGTATTTTCTGGGGATGTGGGTTGGTTGGGGAACCAGGAAGGATCTACGAATAGACCTTCGAATGGGTAGGTGGAGGAATATGCAGTGAAGGTAGTGGAAGAGTGTGGGGTAAATGGGATAAAGGGTAAGTGAGGATCCTCAGGGATTTGCTGAAGGCGGGGATACTCTCGTAGATAGATATGGCTGAGGGGGTGAACGACAGTTTGAAATCCAAGGTGTTCGGCTAAGGGGTTGGATGGTGTGCGAGTGGATGAGGGAGGTGTAGATTGGGAGTTTTGTGGAGATGGGGAGTTGTTGGAGTGAAGTGGTGATTGGCTAGGAGATTGTTGGGGTGTGTCTTGGGTTTGGTGTTCATGGTTGGGTGAAGGTTGGGATTGGTGATCATTGTTTGGTGATGGAGGGGATTGATGGTCATTTTGTGGAGGTGGCTGTGGTGGTTGAGTGTTAGGTGGAGGAGGAGGGGGAAGTTGAGGATTGCCTGAGGGAGGAGGAGGAGGAGGATTTTGGGAGGAGGAGGAGGAGGATTTTGGGAGGAGGAGGAGGTGGTGGTAGGTTACCTTGTGATGGTTGGGGAATTTGTAGGTGCTGGAGAATGAGGTCAAGTTTTGCATCCACCCTGGCAATGTGGTTTTCAATCTGGCCTACCCTGTCTTCGAGCCTCTGAATTCGCTCCCCTTGCTGCTGGAAGCCAATGTCACACTCAGCACGGAGAGGGCCTACCAAGGATTCAGGCAGTCTAAAGAGAAGTTATTCCTTAACTTCCTCGGCAAAGGCTTTGACAGAAGCTGGCACTCTTGCAGCACGGCTTGGCCCAGCATGGGAGTCCACTTCCTGATCCCTTGCACCAGATGTCGAGGGGGCTGAAGTTCCAGAGGCGCTACCCGCTTGAGATCCTGAGCGAGTGGGCTTAGGGGCCTTCAAGTACTTGATCCCCATCTTCCCAATATTGGTTGCTCCCACAGGTTGACACTTGACATTTTCTTCCTCCACAGCAGATGTGGCCTTGATCAGATGCTTCTCAAGGAGGAAGGCAATGATGGTGGGATACGGAAGATAGCCAGACTTGTCATTAGTTATCCAGCGCTGAAGCTCAAGACATATCAACTGGCCAGGGTTGATTGGCTGGTGGGAGAGGATTCTGGGGAACCATGGGTTGTCTATATTGGCGAACTCATTGAAGTTACCCCCTTTGTGAGTCATCATCCGGGAGTAAACATAGTACAACAATCTGTCAGAGTCAGACATTTTGGACACCTTTTTCCCATCGGTGCCATACAGCTTCACGAGTTCCTCTTTGCTGTACCTGAGCGCCTCAGGATACATCCACTCATTCATGCGCTCGTCTGTGATCCCCATCATCTCGTTCAATGTCCTCCAGGTGAACCTGAAGGTTCTCCCCCTTACTGTGGCAGTGAAGGAGAGTCTGTGTATTTGCTCTTTCCCATCAACCTTCTTGTACTTCACTTTGCCAGAGAGAGATTGATAGAAGACTCGCAGGACGTTGACATTGTAGTCCTGGTTGATTCCTAGCCAGCCCATATACTTCTCCAGGAAAGGGCGCAGGTGGGGAAACCCTAGTCCATCAATCATGGCTAAGTCAATGAATAGGCCATGGTTGAAGTAGGGTTGAACTGTTTCAAATTTGGAGGCAACAGGTTCCAAAGTCCCATCCCTGTAAACTGAAGGGTCATCCTCTTCAACCCTTTGCCTTTTGGAAGAAGGCTCTTCAACAAATTGAACCTTCTTCTTCTTCCCTTTTCTCTGGGCTTCCCTCTCTTGCTCATGCCCAGAAACCACTGACTGTTCTGCCACTCGACCAGATGTTCCAGGCTGATTCTGGATGGGTTCATCCTGTCCCTGGGTTTGACGGTGTTCATCATGCTGTTCATCATTTTGCCCAGATCTCCCAGAACGTTCATGTCGAGATTTCCCAGATTTCGACTTGTGTTTCTTGGATGAAGAATGTTTCTTTGTAACTGGGTTTGTTTCATGAGATCCGGCCATTTTTGTGTGGGTTGGTGGTGAAAAGAGATGAAATGCAAAGAGTGTAATAAATGAAAGGTTAGTATTGGCACTCCGATGAAATGCAAAATCACGTATTGGCACTCCGATGCCTAAGTTAGTATTGTTGTAGGTTTTAAACAATCAAGTATAATAAATGAAAGGTTACACCTCATTTGGGTTTACCATTCCCAAATCACCTCTTATGAAAGTAAATTGGTCAACCCCCAGAGGCTTGGTGAAGATGTCAGCAAGCTGTTGTTGAGTGGGGACAAATTGCACTTTGACATCCTTCTTTTGAACATGGTCTCTGATGAAGTGATGTCTGACATCAATGTGCTTTGTCCTTGTGTGCTGAACTGGATTCTTGGCGAGGCTGATTGTGCTTGTGTTGTCACAAAGGATGGGTGCCTCAGGGAACTCCAAGCCAAGGTCTCTCAGTTGGTTCTTTAGCCACAGCACTTGAGCACAACAGCTTGCAGCCGCAATATATTCTGCCTCAGTGGATGACAAAGACACGCAGGTTTGCTTTTTTCTAGCCCAAGTCACCAGACAACCACCAAGGAAGGCGCATTGTCCACTGGTGCTCTTTCTATCAGTCTTATAACCTGCATGGTCAGAATCAGAGTAAGCCCACAAGAACTCTTGGTTACCTCTGGGATACCAAAGACCAAGTTCTTGTGTTCCCTCAAGGTATCTCAAAATACGTTTAACACATGTTAAGTGTGACTCCTTGGGGTTGGCTTGAAATCTTGCACACATGCCTACACTAAATTGAATGTCAGGCCTGCTTGCCGTTAAGTATAGGAGGGAACCTATCATTCCCCTGTACATGGGCAGGCTGACAGATTTACCCTTTGCGTCAGCATCGAGTGCGGCAGTGGTGCTCATAGGAGTGTCATACTCCTTGCATTCGTCCATCCCAAACTTTTTGAGTAGTTCTCTGCAGTACTTAGCTTGGGATATGAAGATTCCATTCTTCTTCTGTTTAATCTGCAAGCCTAGGAAGAATGTGAGTTCTCCCATCATAGACATCTCAAACTCACCCTGCATAGTCTTAGAAAAATCTTCACAAAGTTTTTCATTAGTTGCCCCAAAGATAATATCATCAACGTAAATTTGGACAATTAACATATCTCTATCTTTGTGAAGGATAAACAGTGTATTATCAAGTTTGCCCCTTGAGAAACCTTTGCCCAGCAGAAAGCTGCTGAGTCTCTCATACCAAGCTCTAGGAGCTTGTTTCAGGCCATATAAAGCTTTCTTTAATCTATACACATGTTTGGGATATTTGTGATCCTCAAAGCCAGGAGGTTGTTCTACATACACCTCTTCTTTAATATAGCCATTAAGAAATGCACTCTTTACATCCATTTGATATAGCCTAAAGCCCTTCATGGATGCAAAGGCTAGAAGAATCCTTATTGCTTCAAGTCTAGCGATTGGAGCAAAGGTTTCTTCATAGTGAATGCCTTCTTCTTGGTTATATCCTTTGGCTACTAATCTGGCTTTGTTTCTTGTGATTTGACCTGTCTCATCCAGTTTGTTTTTGAAGACCCATTTGGTCCCTACTATAGATTGATGAGACGGCCTAGGAACTAGTTCCCAGACTTGACTTCTCTCAAATTGATTTAGCTCTTCCTGCATGGCGATAATCCAGTCGCAGTCCTCAAGAGCTTGTTCAACTGAAGTTGGTTCTATTTGAGATAGAAATGCACCAAACTCAACTTCATTTTGAACTTGTCTTCTGGTTCTGACACCAGAAGAAACATCACCAAGCACTTGATCAAGAGGATGATCTCTGTGATGCCTCCTAGCTGTTGGCAACTGTGCCTCATCAGGCACGGTCTGCACACTAGGTTCATCACTGAGTCCATCTTCTTCCTTAGGATTGCTTGCTGGTGTTTCTTTTGGTGGTGAAGAAGATGATGGTAACTTTGGAAGATTCAATATTTCATCATCTTCTGTGGATTGTCCCCATGTAGGAGTTTCATCGAATACAACATGCATTGATTCTTCTACAATTCTAGTTCTCATGTTGTATACCCTATATGCTTTGCTCCTAAGGGAATATCCTATGAATATACCTACATCAGCTTTTGGATCAAACTTACCCAGATTTACCTTTCCATTGTTATGCACATAGCATTTTGATCCAAAGATTCTGAGGTGGCTGATGTTGGGCTTCCTCCCTTTGTACAGCTCGTAGGGAGTCTTATCCAGTCCTTTGCGAACATAGGCTCTGTTAGAGATATAGCAAGCAGTGCTCATACTGCCCATAGCGTCCGCCCAGAACACTTGAGAAACCTCTTTCTCATTGAGCATGCTTCTAGCCATCTCTGTCAAAACCCTGTTCTTTCTCTCGACAACTCCGTTCTGTTGAGGGGTCCTAGGAGCTGAGAAGTTGTGTTCTATGCCATTTTGTTCACATAGCTCTGAGAAGCTATGGTTCTCAAATTCTCCTCCATGGTCTGTCCTTATGGCTGTGATTTTGAGCTCTCTCTCATTCTGCACTTTCTTAGCCAGGACAACAAAAGCATCAAAAGTATCTTGCTTAGAGGCAAGAAACATAGTCCAGGTGAACCTTGAATAGTCATCCACCACCACTAGAGCATATAGGTTTCCACCCAAGCTCTTCACTCTTGCTGGCCCAACCAAATCCATGTGGATTAGTTCCAAGGGCCTGCTGGTGGAGACTTTCTTCTTGGTTTTGAACGAGGACTTTGTTTGCTTTCCTCTTTGGCAGGATTCACAGATAAAATCATGCTTTACTTTAAAAGATGGAATACCTATAGATAGCTCCTTTTTAATTAGCATGTCGAGTTGAGTAAAATTAACATGAGCTAGTCTCTTATGCCAAAGCCAACTATTCTCATCACTAGATATCAAACATTTTTCTCCTAGTTGTTGGCACAAGTCTAAAGTATATAGGTTTCCATTTCTATTTGCCTTAAGTTTGCATTTTAAGTTGGCCTTATCTAAATTTAGATCCTGCTTATCAACTATTATGCACTCATGTGAATCAAAAATTACCCAATTTCCTTTGACTGTGCTCTGGCTGACGCTTAGCAGGTTGTGACAGAGACCGTCCACTAGGTAGACATCTTTTATTGGTCCGACCTCTCCAACTCCAGTGATCTTTCCACTTTGATTTCCTCCAAAGGTTACTGTGGCTCCATCTTTGATCACCAGAGATTTGAACTTGTCTCTGTCTCCAGTCATATATCTCGAGCATCCGCTGTCAATATACCATTTCTTGTTCTTGGATGCTTTGAGACACACCTGGAAAAATCAAGTAAACTTAGGTACCCAATCTTTCTTGGGTCCTCGATCATTAGTTTTCAATGCCCTTGGTCTAGAATCATCCTTGACCTTGGGCTTGTGATCATTCAGAGCCTCTGGCCTAGTGCTGGCTCTGGACTCTTGGGTTTTCCCTTTGGAATGATTCCAAGCTCTGGATCCTTGTCCTCTCTTAGTTTCCTTTGCAGGTGGAGGATCCTTTGTTGCCTTGGTTCCTTTAGGGACCCATTTGTAGGAGCTACTTGCTCCATGTTTCTTAGCATTACAGGTGGACGTGGAGTGTCCCTTCCTGTTGCAATAGTTACAGAAACTGAAGGGTGAGGAGCTATGACTAGTGGCTTTATGGAAGAACTTTAAGTAGGGCTTTACTTTTGGTTCCACCCACTTCTTCCCTCTAGGAGTATATCCTAAGCCAGTTCTATCCCTATATGCCCTTTGATTCATTAAAATTATATTTAACATTTCTGAGCCATTTGTAAACTTCTGCCGGGCATTTTGCAGCTTGTCTTTTTCAGCTGAGATTTTGCTGCAATTGGGGCAGCTCTCAAGTGTTGGGGCATTGGGTTCTGTTTGGGGAGAACCTTGGCCATCCACTACCGGAAGATTTCTAGCTTCCGCTAGCTCTTCACTCAGTGAGTCCACCTTGGACTCAAGTGATTCCTTTTTGGTTTTCAACACTTTATAGGCTTTACACAATCGAGAGAATTCTTCATGAACCTCGTTGTAAGCCTCTTGCAATTCAGAGAAAGTTACCTCATTGTCTTTGTGGGTGAGGTCAAGTTCTGAAGATGCTTCCTCATCATCTTCTCTGGCTACAAGGCAAAGGTTGGCTACCTCTTCCTCATCACTTGCTTCATCATCCGAGCTATTCACCCAGATAGAAGATACAAAGCCTTCCTTTTGTCTTTGCCTTTTGACTTCTGCAGGCTGGGACACTCAGCCTTGAAGTGACCAGGCTTCTTACATTCAAAGCACACAGGAGCCTTTTCCTTCTTGTAACCCCTCCTTTGGCTGGAGTCACCCTTTTGAAAGCCTCCTTTCTTTCTGAAGAACTTTCTGAACTTTTTCACCATCATAGCCATCTCCTCATCATCCATTTCATCCTCATCATCCTCATCATCATCTTCAGTCTCCTTGTTGGGAGCAACAAGGGCAAGATTTTTGGTCTTGGATGAGGCTTGAGGAGCTCTCTGAGCTAGCAGTGTAGGCTCATATTCAGCCAGGGAGCCAAATAAAGCAGTGATGGAACTAGTTGATTCACCCTGGACTTCCTGTAAGATAGTCACTTTGGTGATCCAGTCACCTTTCAAGATCTTTAGAATCTTGCTCACTTGCTCCCTTTCAGGAATGTCCTTACCCAGCGAGGCCAAATTGTTGATGAGGTGAGTGAATCTGAGTTCCAGTTCTCTGATAGGCTCAGTGGGGCTAAGCATGGCGAACTTGTGGAATTCTTCCACTAGCATCTCAACACGTCTTGCTTTCACTCCCCTGGTTCCAGAGTGAGCAGCCTCAAGAGCCTCCCTGTGATCTTTAGCATTTTTGTGGTGACTGATCCTGTGGAACTCCTTGGGACTGAGAGCACACTGGATATAGTGCATGGCCCTATAGTTCAGCTGGACTAGGGCATAGTCCTGAGGGGTGTAACTGCTTCTCGCCTTGGCAAAGCCATCATCATCTAAGGGAGTGTGATCCCCACGTTCGATTACATCCCAGAGTCTAATGTCACTTGACTTGATATAAGTCTCCATTCTAAACTTCCAGAATGGATAGTTGTACCCATCAAAGCCTGGAGGCTTGTTGGGCTGAATAGAGACGTCTGGTAGAGAGTAGTCAGTATCCATTACAAGATCTTTGCTTTCTGGATTCGTTGGAATCTAGTGAGAAAGACCCGCTCTGATACCAAATGAAAGTAATGGATGCACAAGAGGGGGGGTGAATTGTGCTACAAAAATAAATGCTCAAATAAAACCAACACAAGATTTATACTGGTTCGGTCTTCCTGACCTACGTCCAGTTCTCAACCACCCAGGCTGAGTTCCACTATCTCAGGTTTTAAATCGGGTTCACCTGAAACCTTACAACCGCAAGTTTTGGACGGGATCACTTGCAACCTTACAACTACAAGTTTTACACAAGGCTCACTTGTAACCTTTCTAACTAGCTCCCCCTCACACCGAGCAAGGGGTTAACCTTTACAACTAAAGGATTTTTCTAACTAAGTTCTCTTAAAGAACAGATAGTGTTACACACTTAAGTACAATCAATGCTCTTATAACAGAAAGAGACTTAACAACAAAGAGTACAGAATATGTAGATGAGAATGATCACTCGATGTGTTAAATGCTCTTTACTTTTCTGAGCAGCTTTGAATGCTTGAAGATGTTCTTAGTTTCTCGCTCTAACTTCTCTCAAGAGTATTCAAAGATAATTGTTAGCCTCATAAATGAGGTTGAGCTCCTTTATATACTCTTCAAACATTCTGACTCTTGGTAGGTGGGATAGCCGTTTGAATATGGCCGTTTTTCCTATGTTACCGTTTGCCCAATTAATGCTTCATCAATGCATAGCAGGGTTGACTTGCTTTATCTCTGAAAAGCAGCTCTGACAACTCTGCTCTGACAAAAGCATTCTGACACTGCATCTCTGAACACTCTGACATTCTGATTGCTTGCGGAAGCAGGTTCACATCCGGAAGCAACTCTACTTAGTGTGCTGCACTGAGTGTTAGTCTAACAGTATTAACATATAGTTACATGCAGTGGGAGTGTTCTTAGTCTAAGAGGTCTTCCTTGCATCAGGAAGCACTTCTACATCCGGAAGTGAATCCACTGGATGAAGGATTTTGTTCACTATTACTTACTCTCGCTCAGTGTCCATTCAATCCAACAGCCAGCGCTAGTCACCAAGCTATCGGAAGCACTTCTACTGGACGTTGCTCATTTTCACTGACGCTTAAGGATATCTATTCCAACAGCCAGCGCCAGTCTAAGTCTAACAGGAAGCAAATTCACTTCCGCTTGAATCTTAACTTAGTCTTAGGATTTTGTATATCTAGTGCTCATGGACTAAGTTAATTCCTAAGTGAATTTCTTGCTGCCGCTGGGGGATGAGACATTCATCCGCGAGCGCTAGTCCTAATCTATCCGGAAGTAAGTCCACATCCGGTTGCACTTTTACTTAGGATTCTATGTTCACCTATTGCTTTCTAAGTTCTTTCATATTTTTGTCTTCATCAAAACTTAAGATTCTAACAATGTTCATGCATTTGGCAAACTTTTGGTGTTCGTTGACCAAATGTACCACACTCTAGAGAATAATGTCACTAAAACGCAAAAACTAGATTGAAATGGTCAAAATCCAAATTTGTGCTCATTTCACTGCTAAAACGTGCAATTAGGCTTAAAACGAGTTATGGTGATGCATTTGGAAAACTTTTGGTGTTTGTTGACCAAAAGTACCACACTCTAGAGAATAATGTCACTAAAACGCAAAAACTAGATTGAAATGGTCAAAATCCAAACTCGTGCTCTTTTTAGTGCTAAAACGTGCAATTGGGCTTAAAACGAGTTATGGTGATGCATTAGGCAAACTTTTGGTGTTTGTTGACAAAAAAGTACCACACTCTAGAGAATAATGTCACTAAAGTGCAAAAACTAGATTGAAATGGTCAAAATCCAAACTTGTGCTCCTTTTAGTGCTAAAACGTGTACTTGGGCTTAAAACGAGTTATGTTCATGCATTTGGCAAACTTTTGGTGTTCATTGACCAAATGTACCACACTCTAGAGAATAATGTCACTAAAACGCAAAAACTAGATTGAAATGGTCAAAATCCAAACTTGTGCTCATTTTACTGCTAAAACGTGCAATTAGGCTTAAAACGAGTTATGGTGATGCATTTGGAAAACTTTTGGTGTTTGTTGACCAAAACTACCACACTCTAGAGAATAATGTCACTAAAACGCAAAAACTAGATTGAAATGGTCAAAATCCAAACTTGTGCTCCTTTTAGTGCTAAAACGTGCAATTGGGCTTAAAACGAGTTATGGTGATGCATTAGGCAAACTTTTGGTGTTTGTTGACATAAAAGTACCACACTCTAGAGAATAATGTCACTAAAACGCAAAAACTAGATTGAAATGGTCAAAGTCCAAACTTGTGCTCTTTTTAGTGCTAAAACGTGCAATTGTGAAAGTAATGGATGCACAAGAGGGGGGGGGTGAATTGTGCTACCAAATAAAAACTCAAATAAAAATAACACAAGAGTTTACACTGGTTCGGTCTTCCTGACCTACGTCCAGTTCTCAACCACCCTGGTCGAGTTCCACTATCCCCAGGTTTTACGACGGGTTCACCTGGAACCTTTACAACCGCAAGTTTTGAACGGGATCACTTGCAACCTTATAACCACATGTTTTACTCAAGGCTCACTTGCAACCTTTCTAACTAGCTCCCCCTTACAACCAGCAAGGGTTCAACCTTTACAAATAAAGGATTTTCTAACTAAGTTCTCTTCAAGAACAGATAATGTTACACACTTAAGTACAATGAATGCTCTTAATACAAGAAGAGACTTAACTACAAAGAGTACAAGATAAGTAGATGTAAAGATCACTCAATGAGTTAAATGCTCTTTCACTTTTCTGGGCAGCTTTGAATGCTTGAAGGATTTCTCGGTTTCTCTCTCTAGTATTCTTCAAGATGTCAAAGATATTAGATGTCTTCATAAATGAAGGTGAGCTCCTTTATATAGTCTTCAAGTATTCTCACTCTTGGTAGGTGGGTTAGCCGTTTGAATATGGCCGTTTTTCCCATGTTACCGTTTTCCCAATTAATGCTTCATTAATGCTTAGCAGGGTTGACTTGCTTTATCTCTGAAAAGTAGTTCTGACAACTCTGCTCTGCCAAAAGCATTCTGACACTGCACTTCTGAACGTTCTGATATTCTGATTGCTTGCGGAAGCGGATTCACATCCGGAAGCAACTTTACTTAGTGTGCTGCACTTTGAACGTTAGTCTAACAATGTAAGCTCATAGTCACATGCAGTGGGAGTTCACTTAGTCTAAGAAGGCTTTCTTGCATCCGGAAGCACTACTACAAGACGAAGGGTTATATTCACTTTTACTCACTCTCGCTCAGTGTCCTTCAATCCAACAGCCAGCGCTAGTCACTAAGCAATCGGAAGTAAATCTACTGGACGTTGGGTTATGTTCACTGGTGCTCAGTGTTATCTATGCTAACACCCAGCGCTAGTCACTTATCAATCGGAAGCAACTCTACATCCGGTTGCATCTTAACTTAGTCTAAAGGAATTTTATTCATTTAATGTTGTTAGACTGAGTTATTACTTAGTGATGTACTTGCTGTCGCTGGGGGATGAGACGTTCATCCGTGAGCGCTAGTCTTAGTCTATCCGGAAGTAAATCCACATTCGGTTGCACTCTTACTTGGGGTTCTATATTAACCTAATATTCTCTAAGTGTTTGCCTAGTTCTTTCATATTTTAGTCTTCATCAAAACTTAAGATTCTAACATTCTCCCCCTTTTTGATGATGACAAACTAAGTCTATTGATTAAGTTCATATGAAAGAATTAAAAGCAATAATTGGATAAGGCACAAATGACTTAGACAATTATCATTGATAAACAAAAGATTACAAGTTAAAGTTACAAAGGCAGATAAAATTCACAAGTAATCTACACTATGCAAAAATGAACTATGCATGAAAAAGAATCTAAGGTAAAAAGGTGAAGTGTGGGTTCAGAGATGATGTTTCTTTTTCCTCTCCCTCTCTTTCTGTCTCTCCTCATTTTCTTTTTGGAGCTGGGCTAGATGGGCATCCTTCACATTCTGGTCAATTTGAGCAATAATCCTTTGAAGCTCTTCCTCTTCCCTTTCCCTTCTGAGTCTCTCAGACTCAACAGACTCCTCGAAGGCTCTCTTCAAGTTTTCAACTTCCTCATAGCCTGGGAACCCTGTTGCATCTGAGAAGGGAGTGACCTCGCCATTGGGATAGTGGACAGCCCTGATCTTTACATTCCACACTGGGAAGTTGGGGTCCTCCTCAACTTCCTGGGCTTTCCTTTTCCCTTTGCCTTTCCCCTTGCCTATCGCTTGGGTAGGCTTGGCTGCTGCTCTTTCAGCGTCTAGGCAAGCCATCTGACCAAAGGAGATCTTATCCGTGTACCCATACCTCTCAAATTCTTCAAGAGTCATGTCTTCTATCTCCAGCTTAACTTCTTTTAGAATTGGGATGGCATACTCCTCTTGAGAAGATGGCTGAGTCTCAGGTATGATCTCAGCTTGGACTGATGGAATCTCTTGCTCACTCTCAGCAGACTCAGTAGAGATAGCACTTCTGTTAGCACGCTTTCTAGCGACTGTCTTCCTTCTTGATTCACTGTACTTAACTGCTGAAGGAGGAGGAGCAGAGGTTGGTTCAGGTTGGGGAATTACTGGAGGAGGAGGAGGAGGAGCAGAGGTTGGCTTAGGAGGAGGAATAGGCTTGGCTATTACTATGGGTGGATGGTTTTGCCTTTCCAGCCCATACTTCATCATGATCTCCTCTATTATGTTTCGGCTAGCCACAGAGGGAGGAAGCTCAGAAGACGAAGACTCTGGCTCAGGCTCAGGCTGTGGGATACCTTCAGTTTGCTCACACACAACCATTTCCCACTTGGACCTTTGCTCATCTGATATCTGCTGTTGCATAAATCGGATGGCTTCTCCTCTGATCAACCTTTCAGCACCACCCAATCTTTGAGTCTCCATAGCTCGACGGAGGGCAGCAGTGATATCTTCATCGAGCCAGAGGGATGGTTGAGTCAGGACATCCCTTGTATCCATGGTGTGGCGGAGGGCGATAGCAACATCTCTCCCCCTTTTGTCATCATCAATGAGGGCGAGGGCCATGGAGGATGAATTGGGTGAAGAGGAGGGTGGAGGTTCAGGGCCAAATTGTGTAGGGGGTGATTGGTCGGGTGAGGATGAAGAGGATGTGGGTGAGGTTTGTTCTGGTGAATTAGGAGGGTTGGGGAGGAGGGCTGTGTTTCTTTCCCAGAAGGAGGGGTGGGTGAATAGGCCATCAAATGGGTAGGTAGAGTAGTAGACATCGGGTTGTCTAACTTTCCACCGAATCGGGGATTGGTCTCGGAGGTAGTAGGTGTGACGTGGGTGATCAGGAGAGGTAAAGCCTAAGGTTTGGGCGATGGTGGGTTGAGAGGTGGTAGGGTTAGGGTTGGAAGGCCCAGCGGAAGTGGGGGATGGTGAGCGGTTAGGGAAGTTATGTGGAGATGGGGAGTTATTGGAGTTAAGGGGTGATTGGCGAGGGGATTGTTGGGGTGAGTCTTGTGGTTGTTGGTCGTGGTTGGGTGATGTCTGGGGTTGTTGATTGTTGTTTGGTGATGTGTGGGGTTGTTGGTCATTCTGAGGAGGAGGTGGCTGTGGCTGATGAGTGTTGGGTGGAGGAGGAGGAGGTAGTAGTGGTTGATTAGGTGGAGGAGGTGGAGGTGGGTTAGGAGGAGGAGGTGGTGGTAAGTTACCTTGTGGTTGAGGGATCTGGAGATGATTGAGGATAAGGTCTAGCTTGGCGTCTACCCGCGCTAGTTGAGCTTCGAGTCGCCCTACTCTGTCCTCAAGCC
The DNA here is from genome assembly GCA_029929735.1 of Mimosa pudica. Taxonomy (NCBI): domain Eukaryota; kingdom Viridiplantae; phylum Streptophyta; class Magnoliopsida; order Fabales; family Fabaceae; genus Mimosa; species Mimosa pudica. Next base: position 19,800,302 of record JAKELP010000008.1, on the reverse strand, counting down.
TCTGGATTCTCTCTCCCTGCTGCAGGAATCCAGTGTCACACTCATCACGGAGAGGAGTCACCAATGAGTCAGTCAGCCTAAAAAGGATCTCCTCCTTTACATCTGCAGCAAAGGCCTTGACTGTAGCTGGCACCTTCGCGAACCGGCTGGGACCAGGCTGAGAGTCGACTTTTTGATCCCCAGCACCTGACACAGAGGGGGCTGAGGTATGAGAGGTACTGCCTGCCTGAGAGCCTGAGCGAGTGGCCTTGGTCTTCTTAAGATACTTAATCCCCATCTTGCCAATATTAATTGCGCTGACAGGTGCGCACTTAACATTCTCTTCCTCCACATCAGATGTAGCCTTGATCAGATTCTTTTCAAGGAGGAAGGCGATGATGGTGGGGTAGGGAAGATATCCAGCCTTATGATTTACCATCCATCTATGTAGTTCAAGGCAGATCAATTGACCGGGGTTGAATGGCTGCTGGGTGAGAAGTCTGGGGAACCATGGGTTGTCCAGCAGAGTGAACTCGTTGAAGTTACACCCCTTGTGTGTCATCATGCGGGAGTAGACGTAGTATAGTAGCCTGTTGGAGTCAGACATCCCGGACACCTTCCTCCCTTGGGTGTCATAGATCTTCTCGAGTTCCTCTTTGCTGAATTTGAGTGACTCAGGGTATAGCCACTCATTCATTCCCTCTTCAGTAATCCCCATTAGGGCGTTGATGTCCCTCCAGGTGAAACTGAAGGTTCTCCCCCTTACTGTGGCAGTGAAAGTAAGTCTCCGAATCTGTTCCTTCCCATCCACTGTCTTATGCTTGACCTTCTTAGTGAGAGACTCGCAGAACACCCGCAGGACGTTGATATTATAGTCCTGGTTGATCCCCAGCCAGGGCATGTACCTTTCCAGAAATGGCCGTAAGTGTGGAAACCCTAGTTCATCTATCTTGGCCAGATCTATGAACATTCCGTTGTTGAAGTAGGGCTTGATGGTTTCAAACTTGGAGGAAACAACCTCCAAAGGCCCATCTCGATACACTCGTGGATCATCCTCTTCCACCCTCTGTCTTTTAGAGGAAGGCTCTTCGCTAAACTGAACCTTCTTTTTCCCTTTTCTTTTCGAGTGTTCTTGTTGTTGTTGTTCAGAGTCCCCAGTTTGTGCTTGTTGTTCTTGGACTCGCTCTTGGTTTTGCCCAGATTGTTCTTCACGTTCATGATGTTCATGAGTTTTTCCAGATTTTCCAGAATGTGTCTGCCCAGATTTGCTCGTTTTGGACTTTAATTTCTTGGAGGTGGTGGCTTTCTTTGTGTTGGGGTTAGTTTCATGTGAGCCGACCATTTTTGTGTGGGTTTAAGGTTTATATGGGATGAAATGCGAAGAAGAAGATGAAGAAGATGAAGAACAGGATGAAGAAGATGAAGAGAATATGATGAATGTATGCAGAGAGTTTGTGGGTGAAAAATTTGAGTAAGTGAAAAAGTGAAAGTGAAAGTAACTTCCTATTTATATGCAAAGTGACAGCGGGTAAAATGGGTAATGACTCTTCAGATGAAAGCATGAGTTTATTCATTGGGTAACGTAAACATTTAATTGGAACGGCGCACCTTTTGACATGTGTCGCTTCACCTTTTCAGAGAAGGCACAACTTCTCATAGAGGAAGATGAAACGTTTTCTGAAATGACGTGTCCCTTGATCCAGGCACTGGCGCTCTTGCTTGCTTTAGTTCAACATTCAGCTTCAGCAAATGATCATCCGGAAGTGGTTTTGCTTCCGGTTGCACTTGCTTAAGATTTAACATTGGGGACCTGCAAAAACAAGGATTGGCACTCTGATGCCTAAGTTAGTATAGTTGCAGGTTTTAATCAATTAATCACATAGTTATTTAAACTTCATTTGGGTTTACCATTCCCAAATCACCTCTTATGAATGTAAATTGATCAACACCCAGAGGCTTGGTGAAGATATCAGCAAGCTGATGCTGAGTGGGAACAAACTTCACTTTGACATCCTTCTTCTGAACATGATCTCTGATGAAGTGATGTCTGACATCAATGTGCTTTGTTCTTGTGTGTTGAACCGGATTCTTGGCGAGGCTGATAGTGCTTGTGTTATCACAGAGGATGGGAGCCTCAGGGAATTCCAAGCCAAGATCTCTCAGTTGGTTCTTCAGCCACAACACTTGGGCACAGCAGCTTGCAGCAGCAATGTATTCTGCCTCTGTGGATCATAAGGATACGCAGGTTTGCTTCTTGCTAGCCCAAGAGACTAGACAACCACCAAGGAAGGCGCATTGTCCACTGGTGCTCTTCCTATCAGTTTTATAACCTGCATGGTCAGAGTCAGAGTAAGCCCACAAGAATTCTTGGTTACCTCTGGGATACCAAAGACCAAGCTCTTGTGTTCCCTCAAGGTATCTTAGAATACGTTTAACACATGTTAAATGTGACTCCTTGGGGTTGGCTTGAAACCTAGCACACATGCCTACACTAAATTGAATGTCAGGCCTGCTTGCCGTTAAGTATAGTAGGGAACCTATCATTCCCCTGTACATAGGCAGGCTGACAGATTTACCCTTTGCGTCAGCATCGAGTGCGGCAGTGGTACTCATGGGAGTGTCATATTCCTTGCACTCATCCATCCCAAACTTCTTGAGTAGCTCTCTGCAGTACTTAGCTTGGGAGATGAAGATTCCATTCTTCTTTTGCTTAATTTGCAGGCCTAGGAAGAACGTTAGTTCTCCCATCATTGACATTTCAAACTCACCCTGCATAATCTTAGAGAATTCTTCACAAAGTTTTTCGTTAGTTGCCCCAAAAATAATATCATCAACATAAATCTGGACAATTAACATGTTTCTATCTTTGTGAAGAATAAACAGTGTACTATCTAGTTTGCCTCTTGAGAAACCCTTGCCCAGCAAAAAGCTGCTGAGTCTCTCATACCAAGCTCGAGGTGCTTGTTTCAGGCCATACAAAGCTTTCTTTAGCCTGTACACATGTTTAGGACGCTTATGGTCCTCAAAGCCAGGAGGTTGTTCTACATAAACCTCTTCTTTGATGTAACCATTAAGAAATGCACTCTTTACATCCATTTGATATAATCTAAAGTCTTTCATGGATGCAAAGGCTAGAAGAATCCTTATTGCTTCGAGTCTAGCGACTGGAGCAAAAGTTTCTTCATAGTCTATGCCTTCTTCTTGGTTATACCCTTTGGCTACCAATCTGGCTTTGTTCCTTGTTATTTGACCTGTCTCATCCAGTTTGTTTTTGAAGACCCATTTGGTCCCAACTATGGATTGATGAGACGGTCTTGGGACTAGTTCCCAAACTTGGCTTCTTTCAAATTGATTTAGCTCTTCCTGCATGGCAATAATCCAGTCGCAGTCCTCAAGAGCTTGTTCAACTGAAGTTGGTTCCATCTGAGATAAAAAGGCTCCAAACTCAACTTCATTTTGAACCTGCCTTCTGGTTCTGACACAAGAAGAAACATCACCAAGCACTTGATCAAGAGGATGATCCCTGTGATGTCTCCTAGCTGTTGGCAGTTGTGCCTCATCAGGCATGGTCTGCACTCTAGGTTCATCACTGGGTTCATCTTCTTCTTTAGGATTGCTTGCTGGTGTTTCTTTTGGTGGTGAAGAAGATGATGGTGGTTTTGGAAAGTTAAGTATTTCATCATCTTCTGTGGATTGTCCCCATGTAGGAGTTTCATCAAATACAACATGCATTGATTCTTCTACGATTCTAGTTCTCATGTTGTATATTCTGTAAGCCTTACTCCTAAGGGAATACCCTATGAATACACCTACATCAGCTTTTGGATCAAACTTACCCAGATTTACCTTTCCATTGTTATGCACATAGCATTTTGATCCAAAGATTCTGAGGTGGCTGATGTTGGGCTTTCTGCCTTTGTACAGCTCATAGGGAGTCTTGTCTAAGCCCTTGCGAACATAGGCTCTGTTAGAGATGTAGCAAGCAGTGCTCATAGCGTCCGCCCAGAACACTTGAGAAACCTCTTTCTCATTGAGCATGCTCCTAGCCATCTCAGTCAGAACCCTGTTTTTCCTCTCGACTACACCGTTTTGCTGAGGAGTTCTAGGAGCTGAGAAGTTATGATCAATACCGTTCTGCTCACACAGCTCAGAGAAGCTATGGTTCTCAAATTCCCCTCCATGATCTGTCCTTATGGCTGTGATTTTAAGGTCTCTCTCATTCTGCACTTTCTTAGCCAGGACAACAAAAGCATCAAAAGCATCTTGCTTAGAGGCAAGAAACATAGTCCAGGTGAACCTAGAATAGTCATCCACCACCACTAGAGCATACAGGTTTCCACCCAAGCTCTTCACTCTTGCTGGCCCAACCAAATCCATATGGATTAGTTCCAAGGGCCTGCTGGTGGAGACTCTCTTCTTGGTTTTAAACGAGGACTTTGTTTGCTTCCCTCGTTGGCAGGATTCACAAATAAAATCATGCTTCACCTTAAAAGATGGAATACCTATAGCTAGCTCCTTTTTAATTAGCATGTCAAGTTGAGTAAAATTAACATGTGCTAGCCTTTTATGCCAAAGCCAACTGTTCTCATCACTAGATATTAAGAATTTTTCTTCCAGTTGTTGACATAAGTCTAGAGTGTATAGGTTTCCATTTCTATTTGCCTTAAGTTTGCATTTTAAGTTGGCCTTATCCAGATTCAGATCCTGCTTATCTACTATTATGCACTCATGTGAATCGAAGATTACCCAATTTCCTTTGTCAGTGCTCTGGCTCACGCTCAGCAGGTTGTGACAGAGACCATCCACCAGATAGACATCCTTGACTGGTCCTACTTCTCCAACTCCGGTGATCTTTCCACTTTAATTACCTCCAAAGGTTACTGTGGCTCCATCTTTGATCACCAAGGACTTGAATTTGTCTCTGTCACCAGTCATATGTCTCGAGCATCCACTGTCAATGTACCACTTTTTGTTCTTGGATGCCTTGAGACAGACCTGCATAAATTAGACAAGCTTAGGTACCCAACCTTTATTGGGTCCTTTATCATTAGTCTTCTTTCCCCTTGGTCCAGTGTTGACCTTGGGTTTGTAATTGTGTTGTGCCTATGGCCTTGTGGAGGCTCTAGGCTGACGGACTTCCCTTGGAATATGTTTCCAAGTTCTAGTCCCTTGTCCTCCCTTAGTTTCTTTCTTTGGAGGATCTTCATTTACCCTGGTTCCTTTTGGAACCCACTTATAGGAGCTATTTACTCCATGCTTCTTTGCATTGCAAGTGGACGTTGAGTGTCCCTTTTTGTTGCAGTAGTTGCAGAAGCTAAAGGGTGTGGAGCTGTGATTTGTAGCTTTATGGAAGAATTTTAAGTATGGTTTCACTTTGGGCTCCACCCACTTTTTACCCTTATGCTTATACCCTAATCCAGTTCTATCCCTATATGCCCTTTGGTTCATCAAAATAATATTCAACATTTCAGATCCATTTGTGAACTTCTGCAGGGCATTTTGCAGTTTATCTCTTTCAGCTGAGATTTTGCTGCAGCTAGGGCAGCTCTCAAGTGTTGGGGCCTTGGGTTCTGCTTGGGGTGAACCCTTGCCATCCGCTACCGGAAGCTTTCTGGCTTCCGCTAGCTCTTCACTCAGTGAGTCCACCTTAGACTCGAGTGATTCCTTTTTAATTTTCAACACTTTATAGGCTTTACATAATCGAGAGAATTCTTCATGAACCTCATTGTAAGCCTCTTGTAGTTCAGAAAAGGGCAAAGGGGCAAAAATAGCCACCGTAATTGCCAAAATGGACAACTTTGGCACCCGTAATTTCGAGGGTGCAAAACCGTACACCATAAACCAAAATGGGGCAAATTTAGTCATCTTAAAAATTGGAGTTAAGTTTGACCGTTAAGTGAATTGGAATGCTGATATGGCAAATGACGTGGCACTGTGAGACATGACGTGGCACCCCAATGCTGATTTGTCTATGACGTGGCCCCCCACCCCCAGCCTCCTCCCCTGCCCCCCCACCCTCAGCCTCCCTCCTCGGCCCCCACCCTCCCCCCTCCCCCCTCGGCCCCCCACCCCCACCCCCTCCCTCCTCCCTCCCCCCCCCCCCACCCCCACCCCCTCCCCCACCCCTCCTCCCCCCTCCTCGGCCCCCCCCACCCTCAGCCTCCCTCCTCGGCCCCCACCCTCCCCCCTCCCCCCTCGGCCCCCCACCCCCACCCCCTCCCTCCTCCCTCCTCGGCCCCCACCCCCACCCCCTCCCCCACCCCTCCTCCCTCACCCCTCCTCGGCCCCCACCCTCCCCCCTCCCCCCTCGGCCCCCCACCCCCACCCCCTCCCTCCTCCCTCCTCGGCCCCCACCCCCACCCCCTCCCCCACCCCTCCTCCCTCACCCCTCCTCGCCCCCCCCCCACCCTCAGCCTCCCTCCTCGGCCCCCACCCTCCCCCCTCCACCCTCGGCCCCCCACCCCCACCCCCTCCCGCCTCGGCCCCCACCCCCACCCCCTCCCCCCTCCCTCCTCGGCCGAGGAGGGAGGCTGAGGGGTTGGGGGTGGGGGCCGAGGAGGGAGGGGGGAGTGGGTGGGGGTGTGGGGCCGAGGAGGGAGGGGGGTGGGGGTGGGGGTGGGGGGCCGAGGGTGGAGGGGGGAGGGTGGGGGCCGAGGAGGGAGGCTGAGGGTGAGGGGGCCGAGGAGGGGTGAGGGAGGAGGGGTGGGGGAGGGGGTGGGGGGCCGAGGGGGGAGGAGGGGTGGGGTTGGGGGTGGGGGGGCAGGGGAGGAGGAGGGAGGGGGTGGGGGTGGGGGGCCGAGGGGGGAGGGGGGAGGGGGTGGGCCGAGGAGGGCGGAGGGGTGGGGCTGGGGGGGCAGGGGAGGCGGCGGCTGGGGTTGAGAATTTGGTGATGATGGGTGATGTGGCAGGGGTTCCCACGTGTAATCACTTCAGGTGCTGACTGTCCTGCCAAGTCGTTTAATGAATGTGGGCCCCACACCAAAATACACGTCTGTTAACAAGAACTTAACGGCGTGGCTAGATTTGCCCCATTTTGGTTTATGGTGTACGGTTTTGCACCCTCGAAATTACGGGTGCCAAAGTTGTCCATTTTGGCAATTACGATGGCTATTTTTGCCCCTTTACCCTTCAGAAAAAGTTACCTCATTGTCCTCCTGGGTGAGATCAAAATCTGAGGATGCTTCCTCATCATCTTCTCTGGCCACCAGGCAGAGGTTGGCAACTTCTTCCTCATCACTTGCTTCATCGTCTGAGCTATTTACCCAGATAGAGGATACGAAGGCTTTTCTTTTGTCTTTCCCCCTTGATCTCTGCAAGCTTGGACACTCAGCCTTGAAGTGGCCAGGCTTTTTGCACTCAAAGCACACCGGGGCCTTTTCCTTCTTGTATCCCTTCCTCTGACTGGAATCTCCTTTCTGAAAGCCTCCTTTCTTCTTGAAGAACTTTCTGAACTTCCTCACCATCATGGCCATCTCCTCATCGTCCAATTCCTCCTCATCATCCTCATCATCATCATTATTATCAATCTCCTTGCTGGGAGCAACAAGGGCAAGATTCTTGGTTTTTGATGAGGCTTGAGGAGCTCTCTGAGCTAGCAGGGTTGGTTCGTATTCAGCCAGAGAGCCAAAGAGTGCAGTGATGGAGCTGATTGACTCTCCTTGTACTTCCTGCAAGATGGTAACTTTGGTGATCCAATCACCTTTCAAGACCTTTAAGATCTTGCTGACTTGCTCTCTTTCAGGAATGTCTTTGCCCAGGGAGGCCAAGTTATTGATAAGGTGAGTGAACCTGAGCTCCAGCTCTCTGATTGGCTTAGTTGGGCTAATCATGGTGAATTTGTGAAACTCTTCCACCAACATCTCAACTCGTCTTGCCTTCACTCCCCTGGTTCCAGAGTGAGCAGCCTCAAGAGCCTCCCACATATCCTTAGCAGTTTTGTGGTGGCTGATCCTATGAAACTCCTTAGGACTGAGAGCACACTGAATGTAGTGCATGGCCCTGAAGTTTAGCTGGACTAGAGCATAGTCCTCATTGGTGTATCTGGATCGCTGCTTTGCAAAACCATCTTCATCTAGGTGAGTGTGATCCCCACGTTCAATCACATCCCAGAGTCGGATGTCGCTGGACTTGATGTAGGTCTCCATTCGAAATTTCCAGAATGGATAGGTATACCCATCAAAGCCTGGGGGCTTGTTGGGTTGAATAGAGACATCTGGCAAGGAGTAATCTGTATCCATTACTGGATCTTTACTTTCTGGATTCGTTGGAATCAAGTGAGAAAGACCTGCTCTGATACCAAATGAAAGTAATGGATGCACAAGAGGGGGGGTGAATTGTGCTACCAAATAAAAACTCAAATAAAAATAACACAAGAGTTTATACTGGTTCGGTCTTCCTGACCTACGTCCAGTTCTCAACCACCCAGGTCGAGTTCCACTATCCCCAGGTTTTACAACGGGTTCACCTGGAACCTTTACAAATGCAAGTTTTGAACGGGATCACTTGCAACCTTACAACCACAAGTTTTACTCAAGACTCACTTGCAACCTTTCTAACTAGCTCCCCCTTACAACCAGCAAGGGTTCAACCTTTACAAATAAAGGATTTTCTAACTAAGTTCTCTTCAAGAACAGATAATGTTACACACTTAAGTACAATGAATGCTCTTAATACAAGAAGAGACTTAACTACAAAGAGTACAAGATAAGTAGATGTAAAGATCACTCAATGAGTTAAATGTTCTTTCACTTTTCTGGGCAGCTTTGAATGCTTGAAGGATTTCTCGGTTTCTCTCTCTAGTTTTCTTCAAGATGTCAAAGATATTAGATGTCTTCATAAATGAAGGTGAGCTCCTTTATATAGTCTTCAAGTATTCTCACTCTTGGTAGGTGGGTTAGCCGTTTGAATATGGCTGTTTTTCCTATGTTACCGTTTTCCCAATCAATGCTTAGCAGGGTTGACTTGCTTTATCTCTGAAAAGTAGTTCTGACAACTCTGCTCTGCCAAAAGCATTCTGACACTGCACTTCTGAACGTTCTGACATTCTGATTGCTTGCGGAAGCGGATTCACATCCGGAAGCAACTTTACTTAGTGTGCTGCACTTTGAACGTTAGTCTAACAATGTAAGCTCATAGTCTAAGAAGGCTTTCTTGCATCCAGAAGCAATTCCTCATCCGGAAGCACTACTACTGGACGAAGGGTTATATTCACTTTTACTCACTCTCGCTCAGTGTCCTTCAATCCAACAGCCAGCGCTAGTCACTAAGCAATTGGAAGTAAATCTACTGGACGTTGGGTTATGTTCACTGGTGCTTAGTGTTATCTATGCTAACACACAGCGCTAGTCACTAATCAATCGGAAGCAACTCTACATCCGGTTGCATCTTAACTTAGTCTAAAGGAATTTTATTCATTTAATGTTGTTAGACTGAGTTATTACTTAGTGATGTACTTGCTGTCGCTGGGGGATGAGACGTTCATCCGTGAGCGCTAGTCTTAGTCTATCCGGAAGTAAATCCACATCCGGTTGCACTATTACTTGGGTTCTATATTAACCTAATATTCTCTAAGTGTTTGCCTAGTTCTTTCATATTTTAGTCTTCATCAAAACTTAAGATTCTAACAAATTGGGCTTAAAACTAGTTATGTTCATGCATTTGGCAAACTTTTGGTGTTTGTTGACCAAAAGTACCACACTCTAGAGAATAATGTCACTAAAACGCAAAAACTAGATTGAAATGGTCAAAATCCAAACTTGTGCTCCTTTTACTGCTAAAACGTGCAATTAGGCTTAAAACGAGTTATGGTGATGCATTTGGAAAACTTTTGGTGTTTGTTGACAAAAAAGTACCACACTCTAGAGAATAATGTCACTAAAACGCAAAAACTAGATTGAAATGGTCAAAATCCAAACTTGTGCTCCTTTTACTGCTAAAACGTGCAATTAGGCTTAAACGAGTTATGGTGATACATTAGGCAAACTTTTGGTGTTTGTTGACAAAAAAGTACCACACTCTAGAGAATAATGTCACTAAAACGCAAAAACTAGATTGAAATGGTCAAAATCCAAACTTGTGCTCCTTTTACTGCTAAAACGTGCAATTAGGCTTAAAACGAGTTATGGTGATGCATTTGGCAAACTTTTGGTGTTTGTTGACCAAAAGTACCACACTCTAGAGAATAATGTCACTAAAACGCAAAAACTAGATTGAAATGGTCAAAATCCAAACTTGTGCTTGTTAGAATCTTAAGTTTTGATGAAGACTAAAATATGAAAGAACTTAGAAAGCAATAGGTGAACATAGAATCCTAAGTAAAAGTGCAACCGGATGTGGACTTACTTCCGGATAGATTAGGACTAGCGCTCGCGGATGAATGTCTCTTCCCCCAGCGGCAGCAAGAAATTTACTTAGGAATTAACTTAGTCCATGAGCACTAGATATACAAAAACCTAAGACTAAGTTAAGATTCAACCGGAAGTGAATTTGCTTCCTGTTAGACTTAGACTGGCGCTGACTGATTGGAATAGATATCCCTAAGCGTCAGTGAAAGTGAGCAACATCCAGTAGAAGTGCTTCCGATAGCTCGGTGACTAGCGCTGGCTGTTGGATTGAATGAACACTGAGCGAGAGTGAGTAATAGTGAACAAAACCCTTCATCCAGCGGATTTACTTCCGGATGGAGAAGTGCTTCCGGATGCAAGGAAGACCTCTTAGACTAAGAACACTCCCACTGCATGTAACTATATGTTTATACTGTTAGACTAACACTCAGTGCAGCACACTCAGTAGAATTGCTTCCGGATGAGAATCTGCTTCCGCAAGCAATCAGAATGTCAGAAGTTGCAGTGTCAGAATGCTTTTGTCAGAGCAGAGGTGTCAGGACTACTTTTCAGAGATAAAGCAAGTCAACCCTGCTATGCATTGATGAAGCATTTATTGGGCAAACGGTAACATGGGTTAAACGGCTATATTCAAACGGCTCTCCCACCTACCAAGAGACAGATTGCTTGAAGACTATATAAAGAGACTCAAACCTCATTTATGAGGTTAACAATTATCTTTGAATACTCTTGAGAGAAGTTAGAGCGAGAAACTAAGAACATCTTCAAGCATTCAAAGCTGCCCAGAAAAGTAAAGAGCATTTAACACATCGAGTGATCATTCTCATCTACATATTCTGTACTCTTTGGAGTTAAGTCTCTTTCTGTTATAAGAGCATTGACTGTACTTAAGTGTGTAACACTATCCGTTCTTTGAGAGAACTCAGTTTGTAAAATCCTTTAAGTGTAAAGGTTAACCCTTGCTCGGTGTGAGGGGGAGCTAGTTAGAAAGGTTACAAGTGAGCCTTGTGTAAAATTTGTGGTTGTAAGGTTGCAAGTGATCCCGTCCAAAACTTGTTGTTGTAAGGTTTCAGGTGAACCCGATTTAAAACCTGAGAGATAGTGGAACTCGGCCTGGGTGGTTGAGAACTGGACGTAGGTCAAGTAGACCGAACCAGTATAAATATTGTGTTGGTTTTATTTAAGCATTTATTTTTGAAGCACAATTCACCCCCCCTTGTGCATCCATTACTTTCATTTGGTATCAGAGCAGGTCTTTCTCACTAGATTCCAACGAATCCAGAAAGCAAAGATCTTGTAATGGATACTGACTATTCTCTACCAGACGTCTCTATTCAGCCCAACAAGCCTCCTGGCTTTGATGGGTACAACTATCCATTCTGGAAGTTTAGAATGGAGACTTATATCAAGTCCAGTGACATTAGACTCTCGGATGTTATCGAACGTGGGGATCACACTCCCTTAGATGATGATGGTTTTGCCAAGCCTAGAAGCAGTTACACCCCTCAGGACTATGCCCTAGTCCAGCTTAACTATAGGGCCATGCACTACATCCAGTGTGCTCTCAGTCCCAAGGAGTTCCACAGGATCAGTCACCACAAGAATGCCAAAGATATGTGGGAGGCCCTTGAGGCTGCTCACTCTGGAACCAGAGGGGTGAAGGCAAGACGGGTTGAGATGCTGGTGGAAGAGTTCCACAAGTTTGCCATGCTCAGCCCCACTGAGCCTATCAGAGAATTGGAGCTCAGATTCACTCACCTCATCAACAACTTGGCCTCGCTGGGTAAGGACATTCCTGAAAGGGAGCAAGTGAGCAAGATTCTGAAGATCTTGAAAGGTGACTGGATCACCAAGGTGACTATCTTACAGGAAGTCCAGGGTGAATCAACTAGCTCCATCACCGCCCTGTTTGGCTCCCTGGCTGAATATGAGCCTACACTGCTAGCTCAGAGAGCCCCTCAAGCCTCATCCAAGGCCAAAAATCTTGTCCTTGTTGCACCCAACAAGGAGACTGAAGAGGATGATGAGGATGATGAGGAGGAAATGGATGATGAAGAGATGGCCATGATGGTAAAAAGGTTCAGAAAGTTCTTCAGGAAGAAAGGAGGCTTTCAAAAGGGTGACTCCAGCCAAAGGAGGGGTTACAAGAAGGAAAAGGCCCCTGTGTGCTATGAATGTAAGAAGCCTGGTCACTTCAAGGCTGAGTGTCCCAGCCTGCAGAAGTCGAAAGGCAAAGACAAAAGGAAGGCCTTTGTATCTTCTATCTGGGTGAATAGCTCGGATGATGAAGCAAGTGATGAGGAAGAGGTAGCCAACCTCTGCCTTGTTGCTCGAGAAGAAAATGAGGAAGTATCCCCAGAATTTGATCCTATTCATGAGGATAGTGAGGTAACCTTCCCTGAACTTCAAGAAGCATATAATGAGGTACATGTAGAATTTTTCCGCTTATGTAGAGCATATAAAGTGTTGAAAGCTAAAAAGGAATCACTTGAGTCCAAGGTGGACTCACTGAGTGATGAGCTAGCGAAAGCTAGAACACTTCCGTTAGTGGAAGGACAGGGTTCTCCCCAAATAGAACCCAACGACCCAACACTTGAGAGCTGCCCTAATTGCAGCAAAGTCTCAGCTGAGAAAGACAAGCTGCAAAATGCCCTGCAGAAGTTCACAAATGGCTCAGAAATGCTAAATGTAATTTTAATGAATCAAAGGGCATATAGGGATAGAACCGGCTTATGATATACTCCTAGAGGGAAGAAGTGGGTGGAACCAAAAGTAAAACCCTACTTAAAGTTCTTCCATAAAGCCACTAGTCATAGCTCCTCACCCTTCAGCTTCTGTAACTATTGCAACAGGAAGGGACACTCCACGTCCACCTGTAATGCTAAGAAGCATGGAGCAAGTAGCTCCTACAAATGGGTCCCTAAAGGAACCAAGGCAACAAAGGATCCTCCACCTGCAAAGGAAACTAAGAGAGGACAAGGATCCCGAGCTTGGAATCATTCCAAAGGGAAAACCCAAGAGTCCAGAGCCAGCACTAGGCCAGAGGCTCTGAATAATCACAAGCCCAAGGTCAAGGATGACTCTAGACCAAGGGCATTGAAAACTAATGATCGAGGACCCAAGAAAGATTGGGTACCTAAGTTTACTTGATTTTTCCAAGTGTGTCTCAAAGCATCCAAGAACAAGAAATGGTATATTGACAGCGGATGCTCGAGACATATGACTGGAGACAGAGACAAGTTCAGATCTCTGGTGATCAAAGATGGAGCCACAGTAACCTTTGGAGGAAATCAAAGTGGAAAGATCACTGGAGTTGGAGAGGTCGGACCAATAAAAGACGTCTACCTAGTGGACGGTCTCTGTCACAACCTGCTAAGCGTCAGCCAGAGCACAGACAAAGGAAACTGGGTAATTTTTGATTCACATGAGTGCATAATAGTTGATAAGCAGGATCTAAATTTAGATAAGGCCAACTTAAAATGCAAACTTAAGGCAAATAGAAATGGAAACCTATATACTTTAGACTTATGCCAACAACTAGAAGAAAAATGTTTAATATCTAATGATGAGAATAGTTGGCTTTGGCATAAGAGACTAGCTCATGTTAATTTTACTCAACTGGACATGCTAATTAAAAAGGAGCTAGCTATAGGTATTCCCTCATTTAAAGTAAAGCATGATTTTATCTGTGAATCCTGCCAAAGAGGAAAGCAAACAAAGTCCTCATTTAAAACCAAGAAGAAAGTCTCCACCAGCAGGCCCTTGGAACTAATCCACATGGATTTGGTTGGGCCAGCAAGAGTGAAGAGCCTGGGTGGAAACCTATATGCTCTAGTGGTGGTGGATGACTATTCAAGGTTCACATGGACTATGTTTCTTGCCTCTAAGCAAGATACTTTTGATGCTTTTGTTGTCCTGGCTAAGAAAGTGCAGAATGAGAGAGAGCTCAAAATCACAGCCATAAGGACAGACCATGGAGGAGAATTTGAGAACCATAGCTTCTCAGAGCTATGTGAACAAAATGGCATAGAACACAACTTCTCAGCTCCTAGGACCCCTCAACAGAACGGAGTTGTCGAGAGAAAGAACAGGGTTCTGACAGAGATAGCTAGAAGCATGCTCAATGAGAAAGAGGTTTCTCAAGTGTTCTGGGCGGACGCTATGAGCACTGCTTGCTATATCTCTAACAGAGCCTATGTTCGCAAAGGACTGGATAAGACTCCCTACGAGCTGTACAAAGGGAGGAAGCCCAACATCAGCCACCTCAGAATCTTTGGATCAAAATGCTATGTGCATAACAATGGAAAGGTAAATCTGGGTAAGTTTGATCCAAAAGCTGATGTAGGTATATTCATAGGATATTCCCTTAGGAGCAAAGCATATAGAGTATACAACATGAGAACTAGAATTGTAGAAGAATCAATGCATGTTGTATTCGATGAAGCTCCTACATGGGGACAATCCACAGAAGATGATGAAATACCGAATCTTCCAAAGTTACCATCATCTTCTTCACCACCAAAAGAAACACCAGCAAGCAATCCTAAGGAAGAAGATGGACTCAGTGATGAACCTAGTGTGCAGACCGTGCCTGATGAGGCAAAGTTGCCAACAGCTAGGAGGCATCACAGAGATCATCCTCTTGATCAAGTGCTTGGTGATGTTTCTTCTGGTGTCAGAACCAGAAGGCAAGTTCAAAATGATGTTGAGTTTGGAGCATTAATATCACAAATCGAACCAACTTCAGTTGAACAAGCTCTTGAGGACTGCGACTGGATTATTGCCATGCAGGAAGAGCTAAATCAATTTGAGAGAAGCCAAGTCTGGGAACTTGTCCCCAGGCCGTCTCATCAATCCATAGTGGGGACCAAGTGGGTCTTCAAAAACAAACTGGATGAGACAGGTCAAATTACAAGAAACAAAGCCAGACTAGTAGCTAAAGGATATAACCAAGAAGAAGGCATTGACTATGAAGAAACCTTTGCTCCAGTTGCTAGACTTGAAGCAATAAGGATTCTTCTAGCCTTTGCATCCATGAAGGGCTTTAGGCTATATCAAATGGATGTAAAGAGTGCATTTCTTAATGACTATATTAAAGAAGAGGTGTATGTAGAACAACCTCCTGGTTTTGAGGATCACAAATATCCAAAACATGTGTATAGATTAAAGAAAGCTTTATATGGCCTGAAACAAGCTCCTAGAGCTTGGTATGAGAGACTCAGCAGCTTTCTGCTGGGCAAAGGTTTCTCAAGGGGCAAACTTGATAATACACTGTTTATCCTTCACAAAGATAGAGATATGTTAATTGTCCAAATTTACGTTGATGATATTATCTTTGGGGCAACTAATGAAAAACTTTGTGAAGATTTTTCTAAGACTATGCAGGGTGAGTTTGAGATGTCTATGATGGGAGAACTCACATTCTTCCTAGGCCTGCAGATTAAACAGAAGAAGAATGGAATCTTCATATCCCAAACTAAGTACTGCAGAGAACTACTCAAAAAGTTTGGGATGGATGAGTGCAAGGAGTTTGACACTCCCATGAGCACCTCTGCCGCACTCGATGCTGACGCAAAGGGTAAATCTGTCAGCCTGCCCATGTACAGGGGAATGATAGGTTCCCTCCTATACTTAACGGCAAGCAGGCCTGACATTCAATTTAGTGTAGGCATGTGTGCTAGGTTTCAAGCCAACCCCAAGGAGTCACACTTAACATGCGTTAAACGTATTTTGAGATACCTTGAGGGAACACAAGAACTTGGTCTTTGGTATCCCAGAGGTAACCAAGAGTTCTTGTGGGCTTACTCTGATTCTGACCATGCAGGTTATAAGACTGATAGAAAGAGCACCAGTGGACAATGCGCCTTCCTTGGTGGTTGTCTGGTGACTTGGGCTAGCAAAAAGCAAACCTGCGTGTCCTTGTCATCCACTGAGGCAGAATATATTGCTGCAGCAAGTTGTTGTGCTCAAGTGCTGTGGCTGAAGAACCAGTTGAGAGATCTTGGCTTGGAGTTCCCTGAGGCACCCATCCTCTGTGACAACACAAGCACAATCAGCCTCGCCAAGAATCCAGTTCAGCACACAAGGACAAAGCACATTGATGTCAGACATCACTTCATCAGAGACCATGTTCAAAAGAAGGATGTCAAAGTGCAATTTGTCCCCACTCAACAACAGCTTGCTGACATCTTCACCAAGCCTCTGGGGGTTGACCAATTTACTTTATAAGAGGTGATTTGGGAATGGTAAACCCAAATGAAGTGTAAATACCATTGGTTATACTTGATTGTCTTAAAATTTACAAAAATACTAACTTAGGCATCGGAGTGCCAATATGTGTTTTTTTGCAGGCTCACAATGTTAAATCTTAAGTAAGCACAACCGGAAGCAAAACCACTTCCGGATGATCCCTCACTGACACTGGATGATGAAACCAAGTGAGCGCCAGCACCAGTCCAAGGGACACGTCACTTCAGAAAACGCTTCACCTTCCTCAATGAAACGTTATGCCTTCTCTGATAAGATGAAGCGACACGTGTCATCAGGTGTGTCGTTCCAACTTAAATTGTTTATGTTACCCAATGTGTGAAAATCTGAAGAGACATGACCATTTTTGCCCTCAGTAACTTTTCCTATAAATAGGGTGTCATTTTTCACTTTCACTTTTTACTTGCATCATTTTCACTTTCACCATTTTCTCTAAAACCTTCTTCATCTGTTCTTCATTTTTCTTCACACGTCCCTTCGCATTTCATCTCCTTTTACCCCCAATCCATACACAAATGGCCGGATCTCATGAATCCAACCCAGTTACCAGAAACACAAGTCAAAACATTCTTCATCTAAGACACACAAGTCAAAATCTGGGCAATCTCATCATGAACGTTCTAAGAAATCTGGGCAAAATGAAGAACATCATGAACACCGTGAAATTTCTGGGCAGACACCGGGGCAGGAGGAAAATGTTCAGGGTCAGCCTGGAACTTCTGGCAGAGTGACTGAACAGATAGTGGTTTCCGAACAAGAGAGGGAAGCCCTGAGAAAAGGAAAGAAGAAGAGGGTGGGTTTTGCTGAAGAGCCGTCTTCAAAGAGGCAGAGGGTTGAAGAAGATTACCCTACAGTGTATAGAGATGGGGCCTTGGAGCCTGTTGCCTCCAAATTTGAAACCATTAAGCCCTACTTCAACAATGGCTTGTTCATCGATCTGGCCAAGATTGATGAACTAGGGTTTCCTCACCTGCGGCCTTACTTAGAAAAATACATGCCCTGGCTGGGGATCAAACAAGACTACAACATCAACGTCCTGCGAGCCTTCTGCCAATCCCTCTCTGGCAAAGTGAAGTACAAGAAGGTAGATGGAAAGGAGCAAATCCACAGACTCTACTTCACGGCCACAGTCAGAGGAAGAACCTTCAGTTTACCTGGAGAACGCTGAACGAGTTAATGGGGATCACTGATGAGGGGATGACTGAGTGGCTATATCCTGAGGCGCTCAAATACAGCAAGGAGAAACTAGAACAGTTGTATGGCACCAAAGACAAAAAGGTGTCCAAAATGTCTGACTCCTACAGGGTTCTGTATTATATCTACTCCCGGATGATGACACACAAAGGGGGTAACTTCAATGAATTCACCCTGTTGGACAATCCATGGTTCCCCAGACTCCTCTCCCAGCAGCCAATCAATCCAGGGCAGTTGATCAGCTTGAACTTCAGCGATGGTTGGCTAACGACAAGACTGGGTATCTTCCATATCCCACCATCCTTGCTGCCCTCCTGGAGAAGAAACTGATCAAGGCCACATCTGACGTGGAGGAAGAGAATGTCAAATGTGCTCCTGTGGGGGCAACGAACATCAGCAAGATGGGCATTAAGTATCTAAGACCCCTAAGCCCACTCGCTCAGGATCACTAGCGGGTAGTGCGTCTGGGACTTCAGCCCCCTCGACATCTGGTGCAGGGGATCAGGAAGTGGACTCCCATGCTGGGCCAAGCCGTGCTGCCAGAGTGCCAGCTTCAGTAAAAGCCTTTGCCGAGGAAGTTAAGGAGGAACTTCTCTTTAGACTGCCTGAATCCTTGGTAGGCCCTCTCCGTGCTGAGTGTGACAATGGCTTCCAGCGGCAAGGGGAGCGCATTCAGAGGCTCGAAGATAGGGTAGGCCAGCTTGAAAACCACATTGCCAGGGTGGACGCAAAACTTGACCTCATTCTCCAGCACCTACAAATTCCCCAACCATCACAAGGTAACCTTCCACCACCTCCTCCTCCTCCCCAAAATCCTCCTCCTCCTCCTCCCTCAGGCAATCCTCAACTTCCCCCTCCTCTCCACCTAACATCACCACCACGACCACCTCCACAAAATGACCATCAATCCCCTTCATCACCAAAACAATGCTCACAATCCCAACCTTCACCCAACCATGAACACCAAACCCAAGACACACACCAACAATCTCCTAGCCAATCACCCCTTCACTCCAACAACTCCCCATCTCCACAAAACTCCCCATCTACACCTCCCTCATCCACTCGCACACCAACCAACGCCTTAGCCGAACACCTTGGATTTCAAACTGCCATTCACCCCCTCAGCCATATCTATCTACGAGATTACCCACGCCTTCAGCAAATCCCTGAGGATCCTCACGTACCCTTTACCCCATTTACCCCACACTCTTCCACTACCTTCACTGAATATTCCTCCACCTACCCATTCGAAGGTCTATTCGTAGATCCTACCTGGTTCCCCAACCAACCCACATCCCCAGAACATACCTTACCTGCCTCTTCCCCAGAATCCTCACCCCAAACTCCCCTTAGCCCTGAACCTCCACCTTCCTCCTCCTCTACTCCATCCCTGGCACTCGCCCTTGTTGATGATGACAAAAGGGGGAGAAATGTGATGACCGCCCTTCGCCTATCCATGAACACAAGGGATGTGCTCAGCCAACCATCCCTCTGGCTTGAAGAAGATATCATGGCTGCCCTTCTCCGTGCAATGGAATCACAAAGGCTGAGTGGTGCTGAGAGCCTAATAAGAGGAGAAGCCATAAGATTCATGGAGCAGCAGAGGTCGGCTGAGCAAGGATCACAATTGGAGATGGTTGTCTTTGAGCCAAATGAACAAACTTCACAGCCTGAGTCATCTTCATCAGAACCTCCTCCAACTAAGATAAGTAGAAAGGATATTGAGGAGATAATGATGAAGTGGGGACTGAAGAAGATCAATCACCCTCCTATTGTGATAGCCAAGCCTATTCCTGCATCCTCTGGGCAAGCGTCTGAGATCCCCTCGTCTGAGCAATCATCTGCCCCTCCTCCCTCATCTGAGCCAGCAGTCACCTTCAGTGAGTCTAGAAAGAAGGCCGTTGCCAAGAAGCGGACCAGGAAATTTATGCCTCCACTGAATCTGCTGAGAGTGAGGAAGAGACTCCATCTGACCAACCTGAGCAAGAGACCTCATCTGCCCAAGTTGAGCCTGAAACCCCAGTAGTTCAAGCAGTTCCTATTCTAAAGGAGGTCAAGTTGGAAATTGAAGACATGACTCCTGAGGAATTCGAAAGATATGGGTATACAGACAAACTCTCTTTTGGTCAGATGGCCTGCCTCGATGCTGACAGAGCAAGAGCCATGCCCACTCCTTCGATTAGCAAGAAGAGCAAAGGGAAGAGTAAGGGGAAAGGGAAAAGGAAAGCCCAGGAAGTTGAGGAGGATCCCAACTTCCCTGTATGGAACGTAAAAATTCGGGCTGTTCACTACCCCAATGGAGAGGTCGCCCTACTTCGATGATGCTACAGGGTTCCCGGTATGAAGAAGTAGAGAACATGAAGAGGGCATTCGAGGAGTCTATTGAATCAGAAAGACTCAGACGAGAGAGGGATGAACAAGAGCTTCAGCGAATAATTGCCCAGATAGACCAGAATGTACATGAGGCTGAGATCACCAGGCTTCAGAAAGAGAGTGAGGAGAGACAGAAGGAGAGGGAAAAGAAAAAGAGACACAAACACTGAACTCCCATTCCACATTTTTTTTTACTTAGAAAATTTTCTTTGTTTTTCATGCATACTTTATTCTTGCTTAGTATAGATTACCTGTATATGTTTTGCTTGTATACTCTAACATGTAATCTTTTTCATGTCAATAATATTTGTCCAAGTTACTTGTTCTTATCTATTGCCTTATCTTTATGCTAATTCTTTCATATGAACTTAATCGACAAAACTGAGTTTGTCATCATCAAAAAGGGGGAGAATGTTAGAATCTTAAGTTTTGATGAAGACTAAAATATGAAAGAACTTAGAAAGCAATAGGTGAACATAGAATCCTAAGTAAAAGTGCAACCAGATGTGGACTTACTTCCGGATAGATTAGGACTAGCGCTCGCGGATGAATGTCTCTTCCCCCAGCGGCAGCAAGAAATTTACTTAGGAATTAACTTAGTCCATGAGCACTAGATATACAAAACCTAAGACTAAGTTAAGATTCAACCGGAAGTGAATTTGCTTCCTGGTAGACTTAGACTGGCGCTGACTGATTGGAATAGATATCCCTAAGCGTCAGTGAAAGTGAGCAACATCCAGTAGAAGTGCTTCCGATAGCTCAGTGACTAGCGCTGGCTGTTGGATTGAATGAACACTGAGCGAGAGTGAGTAATAGTGAACAAAACCCTTCATCCAGCGGATTTACTTCCGGATGGAGAAGTGCTTCCGGATGCAAGGAAGACCTCTTAGACTAAGAACACTCCCACTGCATGTAACTATATGTTTATACTGTTAGACTAACACTCAGTGCAGCACACTCAGTATAATTGCTTCCGGATGAGAATCTGTTTCCGCAAGCAATCAGAATGTCAGAAGTTGCAGTGTCAGAATGCTTTTGTCAGAGCAGAGGTGTCAGGACTACTTTTCAGAGATAAAGCAAGTCAACCCTGCTATGCATTGATGAAGCATTTATTGGGCAAACGGTAACATGGGTTAAACGGCCATATTCAAACGGCTCTCCCACTACCAAGAGACAGATTGCTTGAAGACTATATAAGAGACTCAAACCTCATTTATGAGGTTAACAATTATCTTTGAATACTCTTGAGAGAAGTTAGAGCGAGAAACTAAGAACATCTTCAAGCATTCAAAGCTGCCCAGAAAAGTAAAGAGCATTTAACACATCGAGTGATCATTCTCATCTACATATTCTGTACTCTTTGGAGTTAAGTCTCTTTCTGTTATAAGAGCATTGACTGTACTTAAGTGTGTAACACTATCCGTTCTTTGAGAGAACTCAGTTTGTAAAATCCTTTAAGTGTAAAGGTTAACCCCTTGCTCGGAGTGAGGGGGAGCTAGTTAGAAAGGTTACAAGTGAGCCTTGTGTAAAATTTGTGGTTGTAAGGTTGCAAGTGATCACGTCCAAAACTTGTTGTTGTAAGGTTTCAGGTGAACCCGATTTAAAACCTGAGAGATAAAGGAACTCGGCCTGGGTGGTTGAGAACTGGACGTAGGTCAGGTAGACCGAACCAGTATAAATATTGTGTTGGTTTTATTTAAGCATTTATTTTGAAGCACAATTCACCCCCCCTTGTGCATCCATTACTTTCAGTGCTCTTTTTAGTGCTAAAACATGCAATTTGGGCTTAAAACGAGTTATGTTCATGCATTTGGCAAACTTTTGGTGTTTGTTCACCAAAAGTACCACACTCTAGAGAATAATGTCACTAAAACGCAAAAACTAGATTGAAATGGTCAAAATCCAAACTTGTGCTCCTTTTAGTGCTAAAACGTGCAATTAGGCTTAAAACGAGTTATGTTCATGCATTTGGCAAACTTTTGGTGTTTGTTGACCAAAAGTACCACACTCTAGAGAATAATGTCACTAAAACAAAAAAACTAGATTGAAATGGTCAAAATCCAAACTTGTGCTCCTTTTAGTGCTAAAACGTGCAATTGGGCTTAAAACAAGTTATGTTCATGCATTTGGCAAACTTTTGGTGTTTGTTGACGAAAAGTTACCACACTCTAGAGAATAATGTCACTAAAACGCAAAAACTAGATTGAAATGGTCAAAATCCAAACTTGTGCTCCTTTTAGTGCTAAAACGTGCAATTGGGCTTAAAACGAGTTATGTTCATGCATTTGGCAAACTTTTGGTGTTTGTTGACCCAATGTACCACACTCTAGAGAATAATGTCACTAAAACGCAAAAACTAGATTGAAATGGTCAAAATTCCAAACTTGTGCTCCTTTTAGTGCTAAAACGTGCAATTCGGCTTAAAACGAGTTATGTTCATGCATTTGGCAAACTTTTGGTGTTTGTTGACCAAAAGTACCACACTCTAGAGAATAATGTCACTAAAACACAAAAACTAGATTGAAATGGTCAAAATCCAAACTTGTGCTCCTTCTAGTGCTAAAACGTGTAATTGGGCTTAAAACGAGTTATGTTCATGCATTTGGCAAACTTTTGGTGTTCGTTGACCAAATGTACCACACTCTAGAGAATAATGTCACTAAAACGCAAAAACTAGATTGAAATGGTCAAAATCCAAACTTGTGCTCATTTTACTGCTAAAACGTGCAATTAGGCTTAAAACGAGTTATGGTGATGCATTTGGAAAACTTTTGGTGTTTGTTGACCAAAAGTACCACACTCTAGAGAATAATGTCACTAAAACGCAAAAACTAGATTGAAATGGTCAAAATCCAAACTTGTGCTCTTTTAGTGCTAAAACGTGCAATTGGGCTTAAAACGAGTTATGTGATGCATTAGGCAAACTTTTGGTGTTTGTTGACAAAAAGTACCACACTCTAGAGAATAATGTCACTAAAACGCAAAAACTAGATTGAAATGGTCAAAATCCAAACTTGTGCTCCTTTTAGTGCTAAAACGTGTAATTGGGCTTAAAACGAGTTATGTTCATGCATTTGGCAAACTTTTGGTGCTCATTGACCAAATGTACCACACTCTAGAGAATAATGTCACTAAAACGCAAAAACTAGATTGAAATGGTCAAAATCCAAACTTGTGCTCATTTTACTGCTAAAACGTGCAATTAGGCTTAAAACGAGTTATGGTGATGCATTTGGAAAACTTTTGGTGTTTGTTGACCAAAAGTACCACACTCTAGAGAATAATGTCACTTAAAACGCAAAAACTAGATTGAAATGGTCAAAATCCAAACTTGTGCTCCTTTTAGTGCTAAAACGTGCAATTGGGCTTAAAACGAGTTATGTTCATGCATTTGGCAAACTTTTGGTGTTTGTTGACCAAATGTACCACACTCTAGAGAATAATGTCACTAAAACGCAAAAACTAGATTGAAATGGTCAAAATCCGAACTTGTGCTCCTTTTAGTCCTAAAACGTGCAATTGGGCTTAAAACGAGTTATGTTAATGCATTTGGCAAACTTTTGGTGTTTGTTGACCAAAAGTACCACACTCTAGAGAATAATGTCACTAAAACGCAAAAACTAGATTGAAATGGTCAAAATCCAAACTTGTGCTCCTTTTAGTGCTAAAACGTGCAATTGGGCTTAAAACGAGTTATGTTCATGCATTTGGCAAACTTTTGGTGTTTGTTGACCAAATGTAATGTACCACACTCTAGAGAATAATGTCACTAAAACGCAAAAACTAGATTGAAATGGTCAAAATCCAAACTTGTGCTCCTTTTACTGCTAAAACGTGCAATTAGGCTTAAAACGAGTTATGGTGATGCATTTGGAAAACTTTTGGTGTTTGTTGACCAAAAGTACCACACTCTAGAGAATAATGTCACTAAAACGCAAAAACTAGATTGAAATGGTCAAAATCCAAACTTGTGCTCTTTTAGTGCTAAAACGTGCAATTGGGCTTAAAACGAGTTATGTTCATGCATTTGGCAAACTTTTGGTGTTTGTTCACCAAAAGTACCACACTCTAGAGAATAATGTCATTAAAACGCAAAAACTAGATTGAAATGGTCAAAATCCAAACTTGTGCTCCTTTTAGTGCTAAAACGTGCAATTCGGCTTAAAACGAGTTATGTTCATGCATTTGGCAAACTTTTGGTGTTTGTTGACCAAATGTACCACACTCTAGAGAATAATGTCACTAAAACGCAAAAACTAGATTGAAATGGTCAAAATCCAAACTTGTGCTCCTTTTAGTGCTAAAACGTGCAATTGGGCTTAAAACGAGTTATGTTCATGCATTTGGCAAACGTTTGGTGTTTGTTGACCAAAAGTACCACACTCTAGAGAATAATGTCACTAAAACAAAAAAACTAGATTGAAATGGTCAAAATCCAAACTTGTGCTCCTTTTAGTGCTAAAACGTGCAATTGGGCTTAAAACAAGTTATGTTCATGCATTTGGCAAACTTTTGGTGTTTGTTGACGAAAAGTTCCACACTCTAGAGAATAATGTCACTAAAACGCAAAAACTAGATTGAAATGGTCAAAATCCAAACTTGTGCTCCTTTTAGTGCTAAAACGTGCAATTGGGCTTAAAACGAGTTATGTTCATGCATTTGGCAAACTTTTGGTGTTTGTTGACCCAAATGTACCACACTCTAGAGAATAATGTCACTAAAACGCAAAAACTAGATTGAAATGGTCAAAATCCAAACTTGTGCTCTTTTTAGTGCTAAAACGTGCAATTGGGCTTAAAACGAGTTATGGTGATGCATTAGGCAAACTTTTGGTGTTTGTTGACAAAAAGTACCACACTCTAGAGAATAATGTCACTAAAACGCAAAAACTAGATTGAAATGGTCAAAATCCAAACTTGTGCTCCTTTTAGTGCTAAAACGTGTAATTGGGCTTAAAACGAGTTATGTTCATGCATTTGGCAAACTTTTGGTGCTCATTGACCAAATGTACCACACTCTAGAGAATAATGTCACTAAAACGCAAAAACTAGATTGAAATGGTCAAAATCCAAACTTGTGCTCATTTTACTGCTAAAACGTGCAATTAGGCTTAAAACGAGTTATGGTGATGCATTTGGAAAACTTTGGGTGTTTGTTGACCAAAAGTACCACACTCTAGAGAATAATGTCACTTAAAACGCAAAAACTAGATTGAAATGGTCAAAATCCAAACTTGTCCTCCTTTTAGTGCTAAAACGTGCAATTGGGCTTAAAACGAGTTATGTTCATGCATTTGGCAAACTTTTGGTGTTTGTTGACCAAATGTACCACACTCTAGAGAATAATGTCACTAAAACGCAAAAACTAGATTGAAATGGTCAAAATCCGAACTTGTGCTCCTTTTAGTCCTAAAACGTGCAATTGGGCTTAAAACGAGTTATGTTCATGCATTTGGCAAACTTTTGGTGTTTGTTGACCAAAAGTACCACACTCTAGAGAATAATGTCACTAAAACGCAAAAACTAGATTGAAATGGTCAAAATCCAAACTTGTGCTCCTTTTAGTGCTAAAACGTGCAATTGGGCTTAAAACGAGTTATGTTCATGCATTTGGCAAACTTTTGGTGTTTGTTCACCAAAAGTACCACACTCTAGAGAATAATGTCATTAAAACGCAAAAACTAGATTGAAATGGTCAAAATCCAAACTTGTGCTCCTTTTAGTGCTAAAACGTGCAATTAGGCTTAAAACGAGTTATGTTCATGCATTTGGCAAACTTTTGGTGTTTGTTGACCAAATGTACCACACTCTAGAGAATAATGTCACTAAAACGCAAAAACTAGATTGAAATGGTCAAAATCCAAACTTGTGCTCCTTTTAGTACTAAAACGTGCAATTGGGCTTAAAACGAGTTATGTTCATGCATTTGGCAAACGTTTGGTGTTTGTTGACCAAAAGTACCACACTCTAGAGAATAATGTCACTAAAACAAAAAAACTAGATTGAAATGGTCAAAATCCAAACTTGTGCTCCTTTTAGTGCTAAAACGTGCAATTGGGCTTAAAACAAGTTATGTTCATGCATTTGGCAAACTTTTGGTGTTTGTTGACGAAAAGTTCCACACTCTAGAGAATAATGTCACTAAAACGCAAAAACTAGATTGAAATGGTCAAAATCCAAACTTGTGCTCCTTTTAGTGCTAAAACGTGCAATTGGGCTTAAAACGAGTTATGTTCATGCATTTGGCAAACTTTTGGTGTTTGTTGACCCAATGTACCACACTCTAGAGAATAATGTCACTAAAACGCAAAAACTAGATTGAAATGGTCAAAATCCAAACTTGTGCTCTTTTAGTGCTAAAACGTGCAATTGGGCTTAAAACGAGTTATGGTGATGCATTAGGCAAACTTTTGGTGTTTGTTGACAAAAAGTACCACACTCTAGAGAATAATGTCACTAAAACGCAAAAACTAGATTGAAATGGTCAAAATCCAAACTTGTGCTCCTTTTAGTGCTAAAACGTGTAATTGGGCTTAAAACGAGTTATGTTCATGCATTTGGCAAACTTTTGGTGCTTCATTGACCAAATGTACCACACTCTAGAGAATAATGTCACTAAAACGCAAAAACTAGATTGAAATGGTCAAAATCCAAACTTGTGCTCATTTTACTGCTAAAACGTGCAATTAGGCTTAAAACGAGTTATGGTGATGCATTTGGAAAACTTTTGGTGTTTGTTGACCAAAAGTACCACACTCTAGAGAATAATGTCACTTAAAACGCAAAAACTAGATTGAAATGGTCAAAATCCAAACTTGTGCCTCCTTTTAGTGCTAAAACGTGCAATTGGGCTTAAAACGAGTTATGTTCATGCATTTGGCAAACTTTTGGTGTTTGTTGACCAAATGTACCACACTCTAGAGAATAATGTCACTAAAACGCAAAAAACTAGATTGAAATGGTCAAAATCCGAACTTGTGCTCCTTTTAGTGCTAAAACGTGCAATTGGGCTTAAAACGAGTTATGTTCATGCATTTGGCAAACTTTTGGTGTTTGTTGACCAAAAGTACCACACTCTAGAGAATAATGTCACTAAAACGCAAAAACTAGATTGAAATGGTCAAAATCCAAACTTGTGCTCCTTTTAGTGCTAAAACGTGCAATTGGGCTTAAAACGAGTTATGTTCATGCATTTGGCAAACTTTTGGTGTTTGTTGACCAATAATGTACCACACTCTAGAGAATAATGTCACTAAAACGCAAAAACTAGATTGAAATGGTCAAAATCCAAACTTGTGCTCCTTTTACTGCTAAAACGTGCAATTAGGCTTAAAACGAGTTATGGTGATGCATTTGGAAAACTTTTGGTGTTTGTTGACCAAAAGTACCACACTCTAGAGAATAATGTCACTAAAACGCAAAAACTAGATTGAAATGGTCAAAATCCAAACTTGTGCTCTTTTAGTGCTAAAACGTGCAATTGGGCTTAAAACGAGTTATGTTCATGCATTTGGCAAACTTTTGGTGTTTGTTCACCAAAAGTACCACACTCTAGAGAATAATGTCATTAAAACGCAAAAACTAGATTGAAATGGTCAAAATCCAAACTTGTGCTCCTTTTAGTGCTAAAACGTGCAATTCGGCTTAAAACGAGTTATGTTCATGCATTTGGCAAACTTTTGGTGTTTGTTGACCAAATGTACCACACTCTAGAGAATAATAGTCACTAAAACGCAAAAACTAGATTGAAATGGTCAAAATCCAAACTTGTGCTCCTTTTAGTACTAAAACGTGCAATTGGGCTTAAAACGAGTTATGTTCATGCATTTGGCAAACGTTTGGTGTTTGTTGACCAAAAGTACCACACTCTAGAGAATAATGTCACTAAAACAAAAAAACTAGATTGAAATGGTCAAAATCCAAACTTGTGCTCCTTTTAGTGCTAAAACGTGCAATTGCGCTTAAAACAAGTTATGTTCATGCATTTGGCAAACTTTTGGTGTTTGTTGACGAAAAGTTCCACACTCTAGAGAATAATGTCACTAAAACGCAAAAACTAGATTGAAATGGTCAAAATCCAAACTTGTGCTCCTTTTAGTGCTAAAACGTGCAATTGGGCTTAAAACGAGTTATGTTCATGCATTTGGCAAACTTTTGGTGTTTGTTGACCCAATGTACCACACTCTAGAGAATAATGTCACTAAAACGCAAAAACTAGATTGAAATGGTCAAAATCCAAACTTGTGCTCCTTTTAGTAGCTAAAACGTGCAATTGGGCTTAAAACTAGTTATGTTCATGCATTTGGCAAACTTTTGGTGTTTGTTGACCAAAAGTACCACACTCTAGAGAATAATGTCACTAAAACGCAAAAACTAGATTGAAATGGTCAAAATCCAAACTTGTGCTCCTTTTAGTGCTAAAACGTGCAATTGGGCTTAAAACGAGTTATGTTCATGCATTTGACAAACTTTTGGTGTTTGTTGACCAAATGTACCACACTCTAGAGAATAATGTCACTAAAACGCAAAAACTAGATTGAAATGGTCAAAATCCGAACTTGTGCTCCTTTTAGTCCTAAAACGTGCAATTGGGCTTAAAACGAGTTATGTTAATGCATTTGGCAAACTTTTGGTGTTTGTTGACCAAAAGTACCACACTCTAGAGAATAATGTCACTAAAACGCAAAAAATAGATTGAAATGGTCAAAATCCAAACTTGTGCTACTTTTAGTGCTAAAACGTGCAATTGGGCTTAAAACGAGTTATGTTCATGCATTTGGCAAACTTTTGGTGTTTGTTGACCAAATGTAATGTACCACACTCTAGAGAATAATGTCACTAAAACACAAAAACTAGATTGAAATGGTCAAAATCCAAACTTGTGCTCCTTTTACTGCTAAAACGTGCAATTAGGCTTAAAACGAGTTATGTAGATGCATTTGGAAAACTTTTGGTGTTTGTTGACCAAAAGTACCACACTCTAGAGAATAATGTCACTAAAACGCAAAAACTAGATTGAAATGGTCAAAATCCAAACTTGTGCTCTTTTAGTGCTAAAACGTGCAATTGGGCTTAAAACGAGTTATGTTCATGCATTTGGCAAACTTTTGGTGTTTGTTCACCAAAAGTACCACACTCTAGAGAATAATGTCATTAAAACGCAAAAACTAGATTGAAATGGTCAAAATCCAAACTTGTGCTCCTTTTAGTGCTAAAACGTGCAATTAGGCTTAAAACGAGTTATGTTCATGCATTTGGCAAACTTTTGGTGTTTGTTGACCAAATGTACCACACTCTAGAGAATAATGTCACTAAAACGCAAAAACTAGATTGAAATGGTCAAAATCCAAACTTGTGCTCCTTTTAGTACTAAAACGTGCAATTGGGCTTAAAACGAGTTATGTTCATGCATTTGGCAAACGTTTGGTGTTTGTTGACCAAAAGTACCACACTCTAGAGAATAATGTCACTAAAACAAAAAAACTAGATTGAAATGGTCAAAATCCAAACTTGTGCTCCTTTTAGTGCTAAAACGTGCAATTGGGCTTAAAACAAGTTATGTTCATGCATTTGGCAAACTTTTGGTGTTTGTTGACGAAAAGTTCCACACTCTAGAGAATAATGTCACTAAAACGCAAAAACTAGATTGAAATGGTCAAAATCCAAACTTGTGCTCCTTTTAGTGCTAAAACGTGCAATTGGGCATAAAACGAGTTATGTTCAGGCATTTGGCAAACTTTTGGTGTTTGTTGACCCAATGTACCACGCTCTAGAGAATAATGTCACTAAAACGCAAAAACTAGATTGAAATGGTCAAAATTCAAACTTGTGCTCCTTTTAGTGCTAAAACGTGCAATTCGGCTTAAAACGAGTTATGTTCATGCATTTGGCAAACTTTTGGTGTTTGTTGACCAAAAGTACCACACTCTAGAGAATAATGTCACTAAAACACAAAAACTAGATTGAAATGGTACAAAATCCAAACTTGTGCTCCTTCTAGTGTAAAACGTGTAATTGGGCTTAAAACGAGTTATGTTCATGCATTTGGCAAACTTTTGGTGTTCGTTGACCAAATGTACCACACTCTAGAGAATAATGTCACTAAAACGCAAAAACTAGATTGAAATGGTCAAAATCCAAACTTGTGCTCATTTTACTGCTAAAACGTGCAATTAGGCTTTAAACGAGTTATGGTGATGCATTTGGAAAACTTTTGGTGTTTGTTGACCAAAAGTACCACACTCTAGAGAATAATGTCACTAAAACGCAAAAACTAGATTGAAATGGTCAAAATCCAAACTTGTGCTCTTTTAGTGCTAAAACGTGCAATTGGGCTTAAAACGAGTTATGGTGATGCATTAGGCAAACTTTTGGTGTTTGTTGACAAAAAGTACCACACTCTAGAGAATAATGTCACTAAAACGCAAAAACTAGATTGAAATGGTCAAAATCCAAACTTGTGCTCCTTTTAGTGCTAAAACGTGTAATTGGGCTTAAAACGAGTTATGTTCATGCATTTGGCAAACTTTTGGAACTCATTGACCAAATGTACCACACTCTAGAGAATAATGTCACTAAAACGCAAAAACTAGATTGAAATGGTCAAAATCCAAACTTGTGCTCCTTTTAGTGCTAAAACGTGCAATTCGGCTTAAAACGAGTTATGTTCATGCATTTGGCAAACTTTTGGTGTTTGTTGACCAAAAGTACCACACTCTAGAGAATAATGTCACTAAAACGCAAAAACTAGATTGAAATGGTCAAAATCCAAACTTGTGCTCCTTTTAGTGCTAAAACGTGCAATTGGGCTTAAAACGAGTTATGTTCATGCATTTGGCAAACTTTTGGTGTTTGTTGACCAAAATGTACCACACTCTAGAGAATAATGTCACTAAAACGCAAAAACTAGATTGAAATGGTCAAAATCCGAAACTTGTGCTCCTTTTAGTGCTAAAACGTGCAATTGGGCTTAAAACGAGTTATGTTCATGCATTTGGCAAACTTTTGGTGTTTGTTGACCAAAAGTACCACACTCTAGAGAATAATGTCACTAAAACGCAAAAACTAGATTGAAATGGTCAAAATCCAAACTTGTGCTCCTTTTAGTGCTAAAACGTGCAATTGGGCTTAAAACGAGTTATGTTCATGCATTTGGCAAACTTTTGGTGTTTGTTGACCAAATGTACCACACTCTAGAGAATAATGTCACTAAAACGCAAAAACTAGATTGAAATGGTCAAAATCCAAACTTGTGCTCCTTTTAGTGCTAAAACGTGCAATTAGGCTTAAAACGAGTTATGGTAGATGCATTTGGCAAACTTTTGGTGTTTGTTGACCAAAAGTACCACACTCTAGAGAATAATGTCACTAAAACGCAAAAACTAGATTGAAATGGTCAAAATCCAAACTTGTGCTCCTTTTAGTGCTAAAACGTGCAATTGGGCTTAAAACGAGTTATGTTCATGCATTTGGCAAACTTTTGGTGTTTGTTCACCAAAAGTACCACACTCTAGAGAATAATGTCACTTAAAACGCAAAAACTAGATTGAAATGGTCAAAATCCAAACTTGTGCTCCTTTTAGTGCTAAAACGTGCAATTAGGCTTAAAACGAGTTATGTTCATGCATTTGGCAAACTTTTGGTGTTTGTTGACCAAATGTACCACACTCTAGAGAATAATGTCACTAAAACGCAAAAACTAGATTGAAATGGTCAAAATCCAAACTTGTGCTCCTTTTAGTACTAAAACGTGCAATTGGGCTTAAAACGAGTTATGTTCATGCATTTGGCAAACTTTTGGTGTTTGTTGACCAAAAGTACCACACTCTAGAGAATAATGTCACTAAAACCAAAAAACTAGATTGAAATGGTCAAAATCCAAACTTGTGCTCCTTTTAGTGCTAAAACGTGCAATTGGGCTTAAACA